>JAASFI010000468.1:0-26618 GCA_023333705.1 Globisporangium viniferum | reverse complement strand
TCTCTCTCTCTCTCTCTCTCTCTCTCTCTCTCTCTCTCTCTCTCTCGCTCGCTCGCTCGCTCGCTCGCTCCGCTTCACAATCGAAAAGCTCCAAGCAGCAAACACTCATCACTCACTCCTTCGCTTACGACCAGCTCACAGTAAGTACACCAAGAGGAGCGCTGCTGGCGAAATGCTAGCGAACATTGTAAGTGATGCGTGGCTAGTGTGTTTGGATCCATCTACCTGTCGGAAGAAAGTTAAACCATGCTGTGCTGAGCTGAGCCAATGCCTCGCATGGTGCTTCGTAGATCCCGCACCACGGTGCCCACTTGCGCGGCCTGGTCGACCCTCGCGCGCTAGCGCTGGATCTCCGGTTGCTGGCGACTACTGGATCGAATGCCTCTTCCAGCGTCCTGGACGGCAACGACGACAACGTTGACCCGCATGGTAAGGAAACCAGTGTCGTTGTACTGCATAGGACTGTATTTTGTCGACGCTTGTGGGCTGGGCTCGTGAACCTACTACTGAAAATCGTAGCTCCTCCTCGTCACATTACAGAAGATAGCACCGAAGACTCGTCCAAGTTCCCCGTCCCCGTGGTCGTCGGTGTCGGCATCGGCGTGGTCGCGATCATCTTCATCACGATCGGTGTCGTGCTCTGGCGCAAGGAGCGCGCGATCTCCAAGTCACTCATGGACTACATCAGCTTCCTGCGCGACTCACCACCGCAGAGCACGGCCTCTGGGGGCGGCGGCATGAGCGGCAACAGCGGCGAGCGAGACGGCGCGCTGCCCATCCCGAGTATCTTTGACTCGGGTTCGCAGAACCGGCACCACCACACGCACAGCAGCAACGCTGGCCGTGGAGGCGAAGGTGGTGGTGGTGGTACTGGCGACTCGGTCAACAACAACGCCTTTGAAAGTAACTCGCAGCACCGCAGTGCCGGCGGCAATGGCTCGTTCAAAGGTGTGCTCACTGGAGGTAGCCAGGGGTCCTCAAACCCGACGCCGCGCACCGTGAGCTGGGGCAGCAGCTCCTACTTCTCCACGGGCATGTGGGACGACCCGGTGATCGTCGCGGCACGGATCCCGCTCGACAAACTCATCGTCGATTCGCTCATCAGCCGAGGCGGGTACGCGGAGGTGTACGGCGGCTCGTACCACAACAAGCAGGTGGCGCTCAAGCGACTGCTCCCAGACATGCGCGAGATCGAGAAGTTCCTGAGCGAAGCCAAGCTCATGGCGACCCTGGAGCACGTGCGCATTGTCAAGTTTGTCGGCGTCGGCTGGGACTTGCTCGCGGATCTCTGTGTGGTCTCGGAGTACATGGTCGGTGGGGACTTGCGCGGATCCTGTACCGGTTCGAAGTCGAGGAGAAGCGTCCGAGGGGGTTCGACCGCGACAAGGTGATCATCGCGCTCCACGTCGCGCACGCGATCACGTACCTACACTCGCTCGCCCCGATCATCCTGCACCAGGACCTCAAGTCCAAGAACATCCTGCTGGACGAGCGCATGTACGCCAAAGTGATGGACTTTGGCGTCTCCCGCGAGCAATCGGACCGCACGCTGACCGCCGGGGCGGGGACCCTACTCTGGATGGCACCGGAGGTCATGATCGGCGAGAAGTACGACGAGAAGGCCGACGTGTTCTCGTTCGGCGTCGTGCTGAGCAAGCTGAACATGCACATGATGCCCTACGCGCATGCCAAAGTGTCGAGTACCGGACGCAAAGTACCGGACACGGCGATCATCCAGATGGTCTCGAGCGGCAAGATCCGCGTGCAGTTCTCCGAGCCGATGAACGACGAGGACGCACCGCTGGATCTGGCCACGGCCACGGAGATGGAGCGCCTGTGCAAGTCCTGCGTCGCGTTCGACGCGAGGGACCGCCCCACGGCCGCCGAGGTACTCTACCAGCTGCAGAAGGTGCTCCGCGCCTTCGACGACGCCGAAGAGATCCTCGCCGAGTTGCGGGCGTGCATGTGAAAGTCAACGGGAACACTGCGAGCCTGGGAAGCTTGTCACTGCGTCATTTATTTCCAAGTCCCATCCCAAGTCATGTGCCGTGTGCATTTCTCTCCTCCTGGCGTAGTTAGTTGCTTGTCACACCTTCAAAACAGAGTTTAGTGGCTGGTGTGTTGCATCTTTTTAATATGAAAAATGAAACATGATGTGTCGTATGCATAGATATTGTCGCACTCATCAACACCACTTTGCATGCGTGGGCGTAGCTTGGAGGCTCCTCAAGGGCTTCTTGAAAAAAGTGGGGGTCGCATGGAGAGCTCTTCAGAGGTCGCGTTGTGTGGGATTTGATGAGTGGCGTTGGCTGGCTCAGCAGTAGTTTCCAGTTGGAGTCGCGACGGAAGGCTGCGAAGGCTCCCAAGACCCAACTGGGGCTTCTTTTGGGGCATCCGCGTTGAGACTCGCAAGTTCAGGACTGAGAGCAAGCCAGACGGCGAGAGCAAATCCTTCAGTACTAATAGAAGATCTTGAACATAGATGTTCATGCTCTCGAGGCGTCACGAGAGAGAGAGGAAGATCGCGAAGCCATATCAAGTTGTGCGTCGGCCGTTTCTCAATGGGCTTTGAGATGGTCCGTTTCGATTTCGAGCCAGCCACGATATGAATATGAAGACGATTGGCTCACTTGGATGTTTGGCTCGTGCGAATCGAAGCGGTTGTTGACAGTGTCTGAGAGGTCCAATTTGTTTTTGTTTTCCCCCACCTAAACCCTCACGACAGTTGTACCGTCGAGCGACGCAGGGAGGTCGAACTTGCGCGGCGGTGGAAGCGAATTTGTTATTGGTCTGATATCTCGCATTCCAAATGACCTTTTCCTGCAGAGCGCAGTGACGCTGTGCTCAAAATCTCGATTGAGGGAAATCTCGGTGGCGGCATTTTAGGGTGTTTTTTGGACCTTCAGACACTGTCAATAACCTGTGTCCGTGTGAATGGCTCCTCGTTTTATAATTGGTGGCTGCTGAGCCATGGCGTTCGTTATATCATGAAGGGAAAAAAAGAAGTCGCGAGAAACAAAATTTCCGGTGAGGTGGCTTGTTTTATTGTTGTCAGTTGAGCCACAAGTTGTGGCTCAAACTCTGATACAAAAATACAAACAAAAAATGATTGTGATTTGGGAGGTTCGATTTTTTTTAGCGTCACCTCTGACATCTTATATCCTGTTGGTTTTTATGGATTCGTAAACTCACAAATGTATTATTTCCTTACAAACAAAACCTATATAATTGGATAACCGGCAACAGAGTATGCGTCAAGTATAACGTCCCTCCTCATTTTTGCAGTGGGTACAACCACTATCATCACGATGATGGCAAACAATGGGTTTTATTCATTCATTCATTCATCCACATCTCTCTTTCTTTGCCTTTGGCGGCGGTGCTTCAAGCAGCAGACTTTCAAAGCTGCCGACTGCTTCACCGCTCGCTGTTGCTGCCATTGCCATGCGAGCGCTGCGTGTGGTCGTGGCGCTGGCACTGGCGGCGCCGGCGATCCGCGCACAGGAGGAGATCTCCAGAGAGGACGAGTGGTGGAGGCGCTTCAACGTACACCCGCAGCAGAACCACAATAGCGCGCTCTGGCTCCAGAGCAATGACAATGGACACCACCACCACAAAGGCTTCAACCTGCTCTACCTGATCCCGATCCTCATCGGTGCACTGCTCGTGGTCGCATTGATAGCGTGGCTCATCTTGCGCATATGTCGGAACAAGAAGAAGCTCAAGCGCAGCGAGTCGGCGCTGCTGCCGATCGTGGACCCGAACGCGCTGCTGCTCTCGCCGGCCTCACGAGAGTTCTATCTGCAGGACGAGGCGGAGACGAACCGCCAGTTGCAGCGCGGAGACGAACGAGACGAGGACCAGAGCGACTTTGGGAGTACGCTGAGGACCTCCGAGAGCCTCATGACGTCTCTGCGCTTCGATTCCACCACCGGAGGGGGAGTCATCGAGTCCTTCCACAATAGCGGCCGCGGCGGCACGCCAGCGTTTGCGACGTCTTCTACGTCGACCGGACTGCTGGACTCGTTTCACAGCAGCAAGTACAAGAACCAGAGCCAGAGCATCACGGACGCGCAGGCGACGCAGCTCTACCGGATGCTGCACGCGGACCCGAACGTGTCGTCCCACCGGCTCGCGTACCAGAAGATCGCGTTCGAGCGCATGCTGTCGTCCCGGTCGTCCCCCTCGGGGTCTGCGAGCAAGACCTGGCTCTGCCAATACGAGGGCGAGGAGATCGCGGTCAAGGCGCTCCAGCACCATCGCTCGGGGGCAAAGACAGTAAAGCAAATGAAGTCTGCATCACCAAAGAATGACGCGGACTGCCGATACGAGGACCTACGGCGCCTGGTGGACGAGATCCAGCTCACGGCGTCCCTGGAGCACCCGAACATCGTGCGGTTCCTCGCCGTCGCGTGGGACTCGATGGCGATCGAGTCGCTCTGCCTCATCACCGAGTACCTGCCCGAGGGCAACCTGCACGATCACCTGCAGGCGGCTCAGTATCCGACGTGGACCCGCCGCAAGCTCCGGTTCGCGATCGGGGTCGCGAATGCCCTGGAGTACCTACACTCCCGCAAGGCGCCATCGTCCTCCTCTGCTGATAGTAGCAGCAGCAGCTCAACTGGTCCTACTACAACCATTCTTCACCGAGACGTTCGCGCCAAGAACGTCGGGGTATCCCATACGTTCGAGCCGAAACTGGTCAACATTGGCGCCAAGCACGACTACTACAGCATCAGCCCCGAGCTCGTCGCAGCCGGTGACGGGAACGCGTTCTGGACCGCGCCCGAAGTGCTGAGCGGCCGAAGGTACTCGGAAAAGTCCGACATCTACGCGTTCGGGGTGTTGCTCTCGGAGATCGACACGAACGGGGCTCTCCCGTACGCTGAGGCTGACAAGCAGCAGCAATTGCGGCCGTTCCAGGTACTGAACCTGGTCGCGTCGGGCAAGCTCCGGCCGGCGTTCTCACAAAGCTGCCCCGTGCGGATCCGAGAGATCGCGGCCATGTGTCTGTGCAACGACCCTCTGCAGCGCGTGAACGCCGCGACGCTGACCCAACTCCTCGGGAGTTATGACAAGACCCTAGCGCAGTAGGAGGAGACTCGCTGCAGGACCGGTATACCTAGGGAGAGAATGAGATGAGTTGAGATGAGATGAGATGAAGTGTACGAGCGGAGAAAGAGAGAGCTCGCAAAGCAACAGTGCACCTGTGTGTAGCAGTATACCCTGGAGGCAAGCAGAGAGAGGCAATACCCTTTGATGAAGGCCGAGATCACCAAGTGCTATCGATCGATTTATTCCATGACAGTAGTGTGGTGGTAGAGAAGAGAAAATTGCGAGATGTGGTGTTGAAGCAGCAGGGTTTAGAATAGGGATACCGTATGCGGATGGACGAATGATCGATCACCTCAGCGAGAATGCGTATCCATCCATTTCGTCAATGGCGTTCGTTTCGTTCGTTTGGCTCTTTCATGAGACAAATAATGAGCCACTTGCATTCTCTATCCCATTATTTCATTGAAGGCAGGCAATTGCATCATGATGTTTCTCTATTATTGTAATCATCCAAAGTGGCTTGCTTACAGGATCGCAGGCAGCAAGAGAGAGTATTGGATTGGCCAAAGAGATGGAAGGACGCAATACATGTCCGTCCAATCAAGCAGCGACATAGGCAGAGTGATCACCAGTTGGTTGTTGTTCCGGCGTCTTTGCCTTTCAGCCATTGTGAAGAATGGACACAGTCCATTTTTCACTCTCAAGAGCCACACGATATATACCTATATGTTAGATCGCGTTTACACGGACAGTAAACATTGCGAAGCTCAATCCAATCCAGCCAGGTACAGTAGCCATCTGGCCGCAATTTGAATTTTGGAAGGGGCCAGCTGGAGCCAGGTGTCTGGCACATTGGGGGTAGATGTCTCTCTATTAATGTACCAGCCCGGCGTCTCAAGAGTTCAGGGGCCATTCATGTGCGGATAGCTGGCTGGACAGAATAGCAATTTATTGATAGTCCGCCCTCAAAAAGAGTCCAGCAGCGCTTTAAGATCGTCGTCGGGCTTTCGATGCGACGATCTCGGACCAATCCGCGCCAAGACGCTGCCTGCGTCAGCGGTGGCACCGCGTCGACGCCTCACACGCACAATTTGACACCAGAGAGGATGGGGGCAGAGGGCACAGCACAAACACAAGAAACAAAACACAGAAGCCACTGTTATGCGTTGCGAGCTCTTCCTTCCTTCTTCAGACGTGGGATGATTTTCCTATTGTTGCTGGCTCAGGAAACGTGCAGAACCCCCTTTCTGTTAAAAAGCTCCAGTTCTAAAACGAATCCGATACAAAAAGGTCCCACTTGAGGGCAGCGAAAAGCTCATTTTTGACCTTGGAAAATCATTGCTTCTTCAAGCACCTTTGTACAAAACCAAAACCTTTATATCTACTGCCACTCACACTTTCAGCGCTTTTTGGTTCTCAGTAAACCTCTTCATATTTGACTTTAGAAGGTCAGATCCAACTCCCTCTGGCTTTTTTCGCTTTCGTACCCTGAACATTTATCCGCGGGT
Organism: Globisporangium viniferum; assembly: GCA_023333705.1. NCBI lineage: Eukaryota > Oomycota > Peronosporomycetes > Pythiales > Pythiaceae > Globisporangium > Globisporangium viniferum. Next base: position 20,055 of record JAASFI010000468.1, on the reverse strand, counting down.
GGACGTAGACGAGTCCATCTGCTCCCGATAAAGTATCCCTCGAGCCCAATCGTAACCGCCAATTTGCTCGGAGTCGATACTGAATCCTTCCCGTTTCGTGATCTGGCTCATTTGGACAAGCATCAACTTTAGCCGGTTCCCACCAGACGCTGGTGGTGCTGCACAAGGGAGATGCGCCTGCGACACGCGTCCTGGCAATGTGCACATTGGCCAGCTGACACCATCATATCGGCTGGCAGCCTTTGGCTCTGTGGGCGCTCTTCTGGAGCTCTTCTTGGCTTCGCTTCGTTGTCTCCAGCGTTGCAACAAGTCTCACGGAACACTCGCTCCTCCGCTCTCAGTCTCCTTCATTTCATTCAGCTTTCATTCAGAACCCGCCCAGGCTCACAGCTCAGCACTCAGGGCTCACGAGAGGCTACCGTGCTCCCAAGCCCAAGATCATCCCTCCCGTGCGTCCGTAGGTTGCTCTTCGGTTTCCAATGGCGATGCACCTCGAGCGCTCTCATAGTCGCCATGCCCGCCAGCTGCGCCGCGTGCTCAACGCGACGGACCCGACGGCGAAGATCATCATCCCGGCCGAGTCCATGTTCGTGTTCAACGGCACGAGCGCCGACTTGGCACAGCAGTTTTACCAGCGGTACCAGGCCGGCGACTCGCTGCACAAGCTCGACATCAACCACAAGCACCTACCGAAAGCGATCCAGGACCGACTCGCGACGTACAAGCTCAAGTTCAAGAACCTGCACTCGCTGCTGCAGCGCGCGCTGATCTGGGACAGCGGCTACGTGCTCGACGATGCCGCGAAGAAGCTCGTCAAGATCTACACCGCGAACGGCACGAGCATGGCCGACATCGCGGTCTCCTATCAAGAGTTCACGGAGATCGCTGGCTGCGCTGCGTCCAACTGCTCGTCATCATCACCAACCTATCGATCTGGCGCGCAGTGCAACGGCGACAGGCTCACGCCCGTGCTCAAGTGCGGCTCAGAGGAAGTAGTGGGGACCAGTAGTAGCGATTTGTCAATGTCGTTCTGGGCAACGGGCGGCAACCACAGAGCGATCCCAGAGCTCAGCATCACGCAACACACGTGGGAAGACTCCGCTTTGAACCGGAGCTACACGGTCAACGCGATCCACTCGAGAGCGTTGAGCGAAGAGAGCTCCTCGTCCGAGGACTGTTCCGTTCGATTACCGTCCATGATCATCCCCTGCGCACGATATGCAGACGTGAGCAGTAGCGGATCCACCACCGTATGGGGCGAACCCGCGCCAGGTAAACTTGTGACCGTCTGGCTCGAGCACGCGCAAGCCGACAAACCGGGGCTAGGCACGACCTACACCGTACTTATTGTGGTCGGCATCGTCGTTGGACTCGTGCTGCTGATTGTGATGTGCTGTAAGGGCAAGTCGCGTTTCAAGAAGCGACGGCAGCGCAAGGCGGAAGCCAAGATGGCGAGCGCCGACCCGCAGGCTTTTCTCGACAGCTCGAGCGACGAAGTGCTCGCAGTGAGCGACGCGGTGCCATTGACTCCGGTGCACGCGATCCTCGAGTCCGACCTCGAGTCCGCCCCAAGCAGCTCCAGCAGTGAGTGGAACAACGCGTTTGTATCGCATCGGGCGGTGGCAGGCAAGCGCCTGCGCATGGACCAGCTGGTGCTCAAGAAGCAGATCGCCACGGGCGCGAACTCGGAGATCTGGGCGGCCAAGTACCACGGCACGCGCGTCGTGGTCAAGAAGATCATCGCTGCCAAGGCTCCGACTCAGGTTCAGGATACAGAACCAGCTCAGAGTACGGCTACTACCATCACTGCAACACAGCAAACGCCCGAATTCAGCGCCGAGATTGAGCTGCTCGCGTCGCTACGCCACCGCAACATTGTCCGGTTCTACGGCGTCGCGTGGGACTCGCCCGACAGTCTCTGCGTCATCACCGAGTACGCGCGCAAGGGCAACTTGCAGGACCTGCTGGCTCAGCAAAGCCAAGATGCTGATGCAGAACCAAAGTTGGCGTGGGATCAGGTCAGGCGCATCATGACCGGTGTCGCGAGTGCTCTGGAGTACCTGCATGCCCGCCAGGAGTCCGTCGTTCACGGCAATCTCCGAGCCCGGAACGTGCTGCTCTCGAGCCATTCCGAGCCAAAGCTGATTGGTATCGGAGCTCAGGCTGCTACAGCCAACAGCCACTCTGAATCACACTGGAGAGCTCCCGAGGTACTCCAAGGCGCTCCGTCCAGCCTAGAAAGCGATATTTATGCGCTCGGAGCGCTCTTCTCGGAGCTCATCGCCTTTAGCGAGCGCTCCAAGGCATCTTTAGACCAGCAGGTCAAGAGCCGACAGCAGAGCGAGGTCGAGGAGCAGAAGCAGAGAGACGAACCACCAGTTGTCGCAACGGCGAGCTGCTCGCAGGCGATCAAGGACGTTGTCGCGCGATGTGCGGATGCGAACCCGAGTGCTCGACCACGAGTTAGTGACGTCATTCAGGTACTGCAACAGTAGACAAGAGCTAAGAGAGAGAAAGTGAGAGAGAGAGATTGGACACCGAGTCATCGTATTGATGAACGGAGCAGTGAATGTTAGTGTGAGTAGAATAGAGTATAGTCTTGTAAATATTTTGGCAAAATGAAATTATTTGGAAGCACCATTTTTCAATAGAAGGCTGACTGCCATCGAATACACCGACATCCAGCTAAACTACCTACCACAAATCCTCGATTTTCGAATACTCCAACCTTGGGATCTCGCAATTTCCCAGCGAGGACTAGCCAGTCCTAGTAGCCCAGAACCACCATCGCTGTCATTATCATCAAAGTGCTGATACCGATCCCAGTCATTTCGACTCGTTGGGTACCAGCAGCCGAAGACGCTGAAGCCCCACTTGGCTGCTTGGCGTCACTTGAGTTCGTCGCTCCGCTACCACCGACAAGATCGTCAGGTTTTGCTGTACTCGCGAACGACGCGAGCCAGTCGTTCACGAGCTCACTTTGCACCGGCTCGACCCAGGTTTCTTCCTTGTCCATACTCTCGGGTGCCTTGTACACGCCGCAGGGAATCACCATCGCCGCCGCGTAGCTGCTCGTCGAGTCATCCATGGCGCATTCCCCCCAGTGCGGCTGCTTGGTGTGCACCGCCATGTGGATCGAGAGCACGATATACAGCGGACTTGTGGCATCTTCCTGCCACTCGTGGCGGATAAAGTTCGGCTCGGGGATGTCGCTGGCGTTGCCGCCCGTGGCCCACATGGACAGATGCTGGTCCTCGCCGGCAAAGTCCTCGCTCACGCAGTTTGCGACCGTGAGCATCTGGGTGCCTTGGCAGAAATTGGAGCGCAACGAGGTCTGTCCAAAGGAGTCCATGCAGCTCTCGAACGTACAGCCCGCCTGTGTGAACTCACTCTCTGGGACCGCCAAGTCCGCCATGGACTTGCCTGGCTTGGTGTACACCTTGACGAGCTGCGAGGCGGGTCCGAGCACGTAACCCGTGTCCCAGATGAGCGAGCGCTGGAGGAGCCCATCGAGGGACTCGAACTTGAGGCTGAAGGGACTCAGGCGCTTCTGGATCGGCTCTGGGATGTCCGCGTGTGTGAATGGGAGGCGGTCGGCCGAGTCGCCAGCCTGGCTGCGCTTGTAGAACTGCTGCGCGAGGTCCGAGCTCGTGCCGTTGAACGACGTGGAGGATATGACACCAGTAGCGGTGGATACAACCAGAAGGGCGGCGAAGAACAAGCCTCTTGAGCCGCGCATTATGGCCGGAGATGAACAGCTACTTGAGATTGGACTCGGCAACCAATTTGACGCTTTGGTACTCGCGCACTTCAGTGAGAAAGTTGGGGAATGGAATGGGAGGTCGTTTATTTATCCAGGTCTTTTACATGATTTATGAGCACAGTTGCCACAAAAATCATCTTTTCCACCCACCGCTTTTTTTCTTCTTCATTTTTTCCTTCTCTCACTCGAAATCAGTCGACTGATTTTCGACTGAACAATAATGTGTGGCTGTCCTGGCACGTCAAATGTCTGATATTTCCGACAGAAATGACTGGAAACGCCTGATGGCGCTATAAAAGTTAATGCTGCTGGTGAATCAAGAGCGACAGTTCTCGCGGCCAGGAACTCACACAAAACAATAATAAACTGCGACTTCCTGAGGCCCACAGGGTTCGATTTCACAAACTGCAAGGATGACCCTCTTCTTTGAAGAATTCTGGTTCTGGCAAGCATTATTGAGAGCTCGCTAGTGCTGGTACACTGACTTTAGACAAAGGACATCAAAAGCCTCGTAAAGTAGTAAAACAAACAAAAAAATCAACTTTGCTATTGCGACAATGTTCGTTTGTTTGTTTGGTCGTCGTCCTCACTATCACAAGAGCGGACGGATCTTGGAGCGCAGCATGTACACAACCTGCATCGCCGGCGGTCGCTTGGCCGGATCCTGGTCCAGACACGCCTGCGCGAGCTCCAGGATCGGCGACGGGCAGTTGGGCGAGAACTTTGGTGAGATCTGTCCTTTCGAGATCAGTGGCAGTAGGTGCATGTTCTTGGACTTGACTCCCGCGACCTCCGAGTTCAAAGCATACGGTGAAAGACAGGTGTCGAGTTCCGAGAGTACGACGCCAAACGAGTACATGTCGGCCTTCTCCGAGTATCGCTCGCCTCGGAGGACCTCTGGGGCGGTCCAGAGTACAGTTCCCACTCCGGAGGTCATGGCATTCTCGAACGACTGCTCGCGACTGAGTCCGAAATCGCTCAGCTTCGCCTGGAGGTCATCGGTCAGCAGGACGTTGAGCGACTTGAGGTCCCGGTGGATGATCACGGGCATGAGCGAGTGCAGGTACACGAGCGCGTTCGCAATGTCGGATGCGAGCGCGATCTTCTCGTGGCCCCAGGTCATGGCCTTGCCCTCCTCGGTGGGCAGGAAGTGCGCGAGGTCCCCGACGGCCATGAACTCGGAGATGATGCAGAGATCCGGCAGCGTGCGCCACGAGAGGCCGACAAAGCGCACGATGTTCGGGTGCTCCAGACCGGAGGCGAGACGGATCTCCTGCGAGAAGGTCTCGAGCGCCTTGATGTCGTCCTTCTTGTCGGCGAGCGCCTTCTTGATCGCCACGACCTTGCCCTGGTACTCGCCCGTCCAGACCTCGCCGTTCGCGCCGCTCGCCATGAGCTTGCCGAACTGGAGCCTCGTGTACGCGATGCGCTTCATCATGAGCTCCTGGTCGTCGCAGAACGCCGCGAGCACCGTGGACTCCGCCTTGATCTTCTCGTTCACAGCCTCGACGTTGACCGAGTTGTACGTGCTCGCGCGGAACGCCGCCGAGCTGTTGTTGTTGGCGTTCGACTCTCTCGAGGTCCCCGCCGTGGAGCCCGCGCCGCCGTTATTGCTGGTACCGTGCTGGCTGTTCGCGTTCACGTACCCTGGCGTCGGCGGAAGGTTACCTTGCTTGCTCTGGTTCTTCTTCTTCAGCACCAGTACAAACAGGATACCGCAGAGCACGACTGCGACGCCGAGCGCGATGCCCAGCACGATCGTGACCGTACTGCTACTGCCGCTGTCATCGCTCTTGTCACTGGTGGTGGAGGTCGTTCCAGTACTGGAACCCGCCGAGTTTGACTTCTTGCTGGTATCCGTGCTACCACCACTCGACGAAGCCGCGGAGGTCTCGCTCGCGTACCAGAGCTTCACACCCAATTGGGACCGTGGATGGCACCATTTCCGCTCTTCACCGGTCTCCGTCACCTCCGCTCTCGAAACTTTGCGGCACGGGATCACGAAGCTCGGCGTGACGCCGCAACTGTCCTTAGTACTTCTGAAGTCCCCGCTCTGGGAGATCACATAGAGCACGCTGCTCCCATTCGTCGACGTGAACGTGTTCTGGTACATCTGGGGAGCAAACGCGTCGTCGATCGAGCCTTCCTGGGACCAGAGCTGGCCCTTGTACGCGGTCATGGTGGCTGACGCTCCCGAGCCGGCGCCACCGGGTTGATCGTCGGCGATCACAGCGCAGAGCGCCCTCTGCTCGAGCGCCGCGTGAGCGCACGTGGACTCCGCGATGTTGAACGAGAACTCCTTGCAGTGCTTCACCGGACAGCTTGTGCCCGCGGCTGCGACGGTGTCGACGCTCAGGAACACGTTGTTCATCGTCTGGCCGCAGAGCACGTACACGTCCACGTAGCGATTCGCGTCGGAGGTGGCCACCTGACCGGCCTCCCAGAGCAAAGCGCGCTGGAGAGCTGGTGAGAGCGACGAGAGCTTGCGGTCGCCGAGTTGGTCCTTGAGCAATGGCGCGAGGGTCGTTGGCAGAGACACCGGCGCGACGACGGCGAGGCCCTTGAGCTGGCCCGGGATGTCCGTGTTCGCGAGACCTGGGGTAGCCATCACCACCAGGGTCACTGAGACAAGGAGACCGAGTTTCATGACCACCTTCATGCCTTGAACTTGGATGACCTTTGGGTATTGAGTGGAGGGCTCTTCGAAGCGAGTACTGGGACTCGAATTGCGGACTGAGCGAACTGGAACAACCAACGTGTAGCTCTTCGCCAAAGGATCGCCATGAAAAAGGCAGAGGGCTCACATGTGATTTGGGACCCTTTTTTGCGTGAGAAAGAGTTCAGTTTCTGTTCTTCTTATGAAGACAACGACAGCCAAGTGTGTGGATAATGATTTTTAGCTGATTTGGTAGAATATTGGAGCGGCACAGGCTGTGGCTACCGTCTGAGTTCGTCAGCAGAATACTCGATTGCGATTGCAAGTGTGAAGTAACACAGGAAGTTTGGCTATTGATCGAGTCTGGACGGTGTTCTTAGACATACTAGATGTTGTTGGTTCGATCCCTGTGCAAATCAGTGGGTTTTCGGATTCTAAATCATATTGAATTTGGCGTGTGCATGTTACATGTTGAACAGTGTAATTGGGCAAATCCGTGATCTTCTTGGTGTGCGTGGTGCCTCTGGCATTTGTGATTCTTTTCTATGGTGCTTGTGGCGTCCTGTTGTCTGCTTGAGGTGTCCTGATTGAGAACAAAGTCGACCAGTTGATTTCCTTTCTCTGGTGGAAAATGTGCGGAAGCCTCGCTCGCAAGACCTGATATTTTTTTCAAGGACCATCCAAACTTCCAGTGCTGCTGAATATCTGAACTGACTTGTGAATGTCCAACAAACAACAGCAACAAACGCAAAACGCAACAAGCCCTTGCTCATCAAATCAAATCAGCAGAAAAGCATTTCCCAAATGGGTTGATCAAATGGCTGTCGTCCCGCGCGTTTGAGGCTCATGACTCGATGCATTCAGTTCATCTCGACAGACACTGTCTTCTCTAAAGCCTAATACAACCATGTGTGTCACTTCAATCTTATTCGCTTAGTGATCGCCACTTATTCGCACACAACCAGACAATACTAACAATGCAGCCAACCTTCGCACATGAAATCATCAAAGCCCACACATCCTGCAACTGAACTGTCTTGTGTCTGAATGAAAAGCAGGCACATTGGTTTCACACAGCCAACTCTCGCAAGTGGCGCTCAAATAATAATGCTCGTGATTATTATTGAGGGGCCAACAACAACAATCATAAGGAAAGGCCCTAATTGCGATTTTGCGTGGCTATCAGGCGCTCATAGCTGACCATTAACGAGGCGTCTACCAGACCCTCGCCGCCCTTTCGTATCCTGTCGCGAGTCTCTTTTTTGCCAATGATGAGCGCCACTTCAGCTCCTGGAAGTCACTTCAAGATTATCCAAAACTCAGTCTTTTCAGCCAGTCACCGTCTGTCTGTCTGTCTGTCTGTTCCCCCGTCATTCGAGGTGCGCCTCTCTGGCTGATCCCAAGAGATCATTTCGCCATTCTCCTCAGTTCCCACACACCCACAAGAGCGCCCAAGCTAGGGCCACGTGGACGCTATGGGCGGTTGGTACCAGAGCTCCATGCTCCTCACGCTGCTGCTTGGTAGCGTCATTGCGAAGACCGTGGCTGCTGGTGGTGGTGCCGTTGGCGCCAACGCGAGCATCGTGCTGCTGCCGAGCCTGCTGAACGAAAGCTTCGTGTTCGACGGCGCGAGCAGCTCCGATCTCGCGCGGCAGTTCTACCAGCGGTACGCTCGCGGCGATGTCGCTGAGCCCATGAACAGCACTTTGGTGGAGAACCTACCAGATGCAGTCACGAAGCGTCTCCTGAATGCGAGGACTACTATAGCTACTACTTCGTCATCATTATCAATGGCATTTGAGCTGCTTCCGGGGCTGCTGCAGCGCGCGCTGGTCTGGGATTCCGGCTTTGTACTCGACGCGAAAGCTGGCAGGTTTGTGCGGATCTGGACGACGCAGGGCCGCTCGATGGCCGAGATCATGATCACGAAACAGGAGGTCGCGACGGTAACAGCGGCGGTGTCAAAGGCGTGGCAGTGCACATGGACAAACTGCACGCAGCCAAACAATGCGACGGCGTACAAGGCATTCGACTGCAAGTGTGGGGAGACGGTGGAGCTGTTGGTGAAATGCGCTGTTGCGTCAGACGTCGAATTAGATGATGGTGGTGACAACCAGGACTCTGATACTCAGTCCTCACTGCTCTGGGCTACTGGCGCAGATCCCGAAGCGATCCCGGTCCCCAGCATCTCAAAGTATCAGTGTCAGGGTACGCAAGCAACAGGAGCCAACAAGACACAGCAGCAGTCCAGTCTGTTGAGTATCCACACTGCTCGACAAGACTACGCGTCGTGCTCCTCAACGCGGTTCGACTCGCTCGTGATCCCGTGTCTGCGAATGAACAGCTCAAGTATATCAGCAACACGGCTCGCCAATATGAAGGAGCCCAAGCTCAGCGCCTGGGTGGACACGTGGCTCAAGAGCGCACTCGCACTGCAGTCGCAGAATCAGCCGCCACGTACGTCCGCCTCGTCTAGTTCAACCAGTTCAACCAGCTCGTCCAGTAGTTCGTCTAATTCATATAATTCGACTCAGACCCCAGATTCCCAGCAACCACCGACACGGTCGTCGTTCAAGATGGTGCTGTTGCTGCCGATCGTACTGGGCTCGCTCTTCGTGATCGCGGTCATCGGGTTCTTCCTGATCCGCAGGACGGGCTCGAGTGGCAATGGGGGAGGTCAACGCGGCGCGACGACCAACTCGTCGATCGACATCACGGCGCTGCTGGATCCCGACTCGAAGGACTATCTGTGACATCACCACAATCCACAAAGCCCCCCTTGACCAACCAGTTTATCCAATTACTATTATACTTTATAGCTCAGCCAGTCAACTTTTTAATTTATGAAACAAGGCACTAGGTATTTATGTGGAGTCGAAAAATCGTAAATAGCGAGCATCAGCCAGAGTTTCATTGTGAAGAACAAAGAAATCGTTGGGCGATAGTGAAAATCCAACAGTCAAAGTTTCAGGATCGACCAGTGAAGCTCTAATTATATAGCAAACGACAGCGGGGATCGACTTGATGAAGCTAAGCACCAACTGATTTGCAACCTCCAACCACGAGGGAATATAAAACAATCAGGAGGCACGTTAAGACGCAGTATCCCGGCAATCTGGAGTTTCAACCACTTATCAAAGTAGGTTAAGCGAACATTGTTTGGGTATTTAAAGTGGGGAAATCAATCTGCGTCTACTTTCTTTCTCACTACTTGAATCACAATGTTCACGGCGTCCAACCATTTTACCACACACAGACACCAAAATATTCCGCGTTTATCTGAAAATTCTAAAGCACCGGACGGATCTTGGAGCGCAGCGTGTACACGATCTGCATCGCTGGTGGTCGCTTGGTTGGGTCCTGGTCCAGGCACGCGCTTGCGAGCTCCAGGATCGGCTGCGGGCACTCGGGACTGAACTTGGGCGAGATCTGGCCGTTCGAGATCAGCGGCAGCAAGTGCATGCTTTTGGACTTGACGCCCACGACTTCGTCGTTCAGCGCATACGGCGTGAGGCACGTGTCCAACTCCGAGAGCACGATGCCAAACGAGTAGATGTCGGCTTTTTCCGAGTACCGCTCGCCTCGCAGCACCTCTGGCGCAGTCCAGAGCATCGTGCCAATCCCCGCAGTCATCGTCTGCTCGATCGATCGTTCTCGACTGAGTCCAAAGTCGCTCAGCTTCGCCTGGAGGTCCTCGGTCAGCAGCACGTTGAGCGACTTGAGGTCGCGGTGGATCACCATCGGCAGCAGCGAGTGTAGGTACACGAGCGCGTTCGCGATATCCGCTGCGAGTCCGACCTTCTCTTCGCCCCACGTGAGGTTCTTACCCTCATTCGACGCCAGGAAATGCGACAGATCGCCCACCGCCATGTACTCCGAGACCATACAGAGATCCGGCAACGCGCGCCAGGACAACCCGATGAAGCGCACAATGTTTGGATGTTCCAGACCCGAGGCGAGGCGGATCTCCATAGTGAAATCCTCGAGGGTCTTGATATCCTCTTTCTTCTCGGCTGCTACTTTCTTGATCGCAACTTGCTGACCGGCGTACTCGCCGCGCCAGACCTCGCCGTTCGCGCCGCTCGCGATCACCTTCTTGAAGTACAGACCCGTGAACGCGATGCGCTTCATCAACAGATCCTGGTCGTCACAGAACGCGGCGAGGACCTGGGATTTCTGGCGCAGAGTGTCGTTCATCGCCTCGACGTTCTGCGAGTTCGCCTGGCTCGACAGGTTCGTACCGGTGCTGCCATTGTTGAGATTGTTGTTGTTGTTGTGGCGAGGACCCACAGCTGCAGTCGTGTAGCCCGTGGCTGTCTCGGGGAGCTCCAGGGTCTTCTCGTGTTTGGCCTTCTTGAGATACAGGAAGAGCATGATACCAAACGCCACCAACGCGATACCCAGCGCGATACCAAGTATCACCGACGCCGTGTTGCTGCTACTGTCGCTGGTATCATTGGTACCAGTGGTACCAGTACCAGAGGTCGAGCCGCCCGAGTTGCTGGTACCCGATCCAGTGGTTGATTTTGCTACTTCGCTCTGGTACCAGAGCTGCACGCCCAGTTGCGACGTCGGGTGGCACCACTTCTTCTCCTCAGCAGTCTCCGTCACCTCCGCTCTCGTCACTTTACGACATGGGACCACGAACCGCGCGGTCACGGGACACCTGGTATCACTGCCGTCGAACGCTGCGCGCTCTGATACCAAATAGAGCGTCTCATCGGTACTTAAAGCCCCGGCTCGCTGCATCATCACCGGCTCAAAGCTCTCGTCGATGTCGCCTTCCTGGGACCACGATGGGGTCGCACTCGGTGCTGCCGTGATACTCAACGCCTCCACTTCGTCGTCCACCACCGCGCACAGAGCACTGGTCGCGAGCGTGTTGGTATCACAGCTCGACTGCGCAAAGTTGAGCGAGAACTCCTTGCACGACTTGAGCGGACAGCTGGTCGTGTCGATCGTGTTCACGCCCAGGAACACGTCGTTCATCGTGCGGCCGCAGAGCACGTACACGTCCACGTAGCTGTTGCTGCTGGTGCGCACCGACCCGGCGTCCCAGAGCAGCGCGCGCTGCAGCGCGGGCGTGAAGGTCGACAGGTTGCGCCCGGTGAGCGTGGCGTAGAGCGCGCTGTTGAGTTTGCTGGGCACGGCGGGCGGCGTCGTGAGCGCGCGCGTGAGCTCCTGCAGCTGCGACGGAATGTCCGTGCGCGCCTGCGCCATGGACGCCAGCAGCACCGACAGCAGCGAGACGGCGGCGGCGGAGAGACGCAGCGCTGCGGTCATAGTGTCAAGAAGGTTTCTCGAGGGCGCTGGCTGGGCGGAGTGAGTCTTATTGGAGGTGTCTGAAAGGGAATGGAGATGATGGAGGGATCGCTGCCATAAGTTTGTTTTTCTCTTTGCGATCGGCGACGAGATGATGATGGAAACGGATTGTTGGACGTGTTATTTACCTAAAATTAAGGATAGATGCCAGTTTTAGGCTTAGAACCTGAGCCAAAAACTGGCATCTATCCTAAATTTTAGTAAGGGGCGGGTTTCAATTCTTGAAAATCAAGGTTTGCCTGACGTGAACAGAAGGAAGCTGGTTGTCTCATGAACAGACAGACGATCGATCGGACGACCAATTAATAAAACCCGGAACCTCGCTCTTCAGTTGATCTTGCTGAGCGCTATCTGGCTGACTATGGCATCGCTGGCTTAGCGCTTGGCTCCTCAAGCTCCGCCTTCTTCCTGTTGGTGAGATCAGCCCCGCGCTGGCAATTTTGATCCAAGGTCACCGCTAATGTTGTGTGCGCGATTTCCCAAAATGCCCTCAGGCGAATCCTCTGGTCCTGGATGTCTGTCTATCAATGAACAGAGGTGTAAACGGAAAAGTGCCATCCTTTCGTTTGACTTCGAAAGAGGAGTAGTAAAATATCAACAAACTTCAATTCATCAACCTCTCGAGCAAACAAAATACGATTAAAACGACACCGACATGTGCAGCTCGTGGAGCACGTTGTGCAGCATGTAGAGCACGTCCGAGGCGCTCGGGCGGTCCGCGGGGTCGTACGCGGCGCAGGCCTTGGCGATCGCCACGAGCTCCAGCGGCGCGGCTTCCGAGAACTCGACGCTCAGCTGGCCGAGCGAAATCAGTTTGAGCACCACGTTGTCCGGCACCGGACGGTTCGAGCGCGATCCGCTCATCCTCTGCGAGTACGGGAGCGCGTGGGAGTCCAGCTCCGAGAGCACGACTCCGAACGAGAAGATGTCGGCCTTGTGGTCGTAGCGCCGTCCAAGCATCACCTCCGGCGCCATCCAGAGCGAAGTTCCGACACCGGCAGTCATCGTAGAGTCGCTTCGTTCGCGAGAGACGCCAAAGTCCGTCAGCTTGGCGTTCAGCTGCGTGTCCAGCAGGATGTTCTTGGACTTGAGATCGCGGTGCAGCACCTTCGGCTGTAACGAGTGCATGTACGTGAGTGCATGGGCGATGTGTAGTGCGATCTTAACCTTGTCCTGGTCAAAGCCCTGGGGGCGACCTGTCCGCCGGAAACCCGTGAGCACCTCTCGCAAATCCCCTCCTTCCATGAACTCGGTCACCACACATAAATCCGTCAAAGAGTCCCAGGCGACGCCGATGAACTGGACGATGCGCTCGTGCTCGAGACGCGCCATGAGCTTGATCTCGGTCAGGAACAGGTTGATCTCGACCAGGTCCTTGCGGGTCTCTGGCAGGAGCGTCTTGATCGCCACCAGCTGGTGGTTGTACATGCCGCGATACACTTCGCCAAAGCCCCCACGTGAGAGCAGACTCGTGGCCACGACCTTGTCTTTGGGGATCCGCGCCGCGACGATCAGCGGGTCGTCCCACAGTTGCAGCTTGGCGGTCGGGGCTTTTGCGCATTGAGGATCAACTGGCACTGCGTCTTGAAGAATGATCGGGATCTGGTCGGGATTGTACTCCACGCCGTTGTCGTGGAAGCTGTCGTTCGGGTTGGTCTGGAAGTCGGCGGTGTGCATCGCGTTGTGGAAGGGGATGTCGAGCGCGAGCTCACGGGCAGAGTAGGGCATTGCGTCGTCGAACTTGTCGGTGTCCTCCGACTTGCTGAATTGGCGGCGGCGATGAGCCAGAACGAAGTACGCGCACACCACTGCGACGCCAACGACACCAACGACAATGCCTGCGATCAAGCCGATGCTCAGTGACGAGCCTATATAAACATGGGAGGTAGTTTGGTATTAGTATCAAACATACTGGAGATGGGGTCGGTGAGTATCAGGTGGTTGAAAGAGTTTACCGTACCTGAGTCACTCTCAGCAGTCTGCAGTGACGCGTCTTTCTTGGACCCGGTGTTGCTGGTTGTGTTGCTTGGGCTGGACGCGGTCTTACCACTGATTACAGTAGATCGTGAGCCTCCGGTGTCGGCGTCGCCTGCAACGGAGTCATTTGCTGGTGTCGGTGTTACTGACGAACTCGACGAAGAGCTCTTCTTGGTGGTCGGTGTTGGCGTTGAAGACACGCTGGGAGTGGTCGTGGGCTTTGTCGTTGCTGGAGCTTTGGTGGTCGTGGATGGAGCTGACGTGATTGGAGTCGTGGTCGTGGCTTCCGAACCCGAGTCCGAGCCGCTCGCGTCGCCTGTGCACTTTGAAAACAGTCTGTTGAACTGCTGCCGAAGCGTGAGGCTCTGGCCGTTGGCCTGCGTGATCGTGCACTTTGGCAGCGTCTTGGCCTTGGCGAGCGCCGCGAGCTCGGGGCACGTGTCGCAGAGCAGCAGCTTCTGCTTGGCCGTGAGCGGCACCTCGAGGAGCGGGACGCCCGACGCGGCTTCACAGGCCGCTTTCTGTTGTTGGACGCTCGCGTACGTGACTGCGAACGTGGACGACGCCGTGCAGTCGCCCACGTCAGTGGCGGCGCTGGTGCTGGTGGACAGAGAGATCGCAGCAAATAGCAGAGCGAGGCATGCTGTTGACGCGCGCATGACGAGCTGTCAACGCAGAGGAATGAAGCAGGAATGAGGAAAGACTGGAGAGACTCCTGCAGGCGTTTGGCTCGGATGTGAAGGAGAGGTTTGACTTCCAAGACGAAAACGGTCCGCTGTACAAGTGTCGACCCGACTGGTTTCTCATAATCGATAAATACCTCTTTATCTAACGTGCTGAAAACGAATCAGAATTTGCTGTCTGAAGAATCTATTATGAGAGGCAGTGGCTAGAATATCGGTTAGGAAAGGTGCGAGGAAGAAGCAAAGTGAAAGTCGAGTGGGGAGAGACGGGCCACACCTGAGCAGAGGTCTGCTCGCCCGAGAAACTACACAACTTCAAGGATTGGCGCTGATGGCACAATCAGCTGGTTTCCGCGTATAAAGGGGGACCGCACCGAATCAGTTTCCTCGTTTGCGTACACCAGCTTTAGCTGATGATTGTGTTATCCGGTATAAAGCTATCTTTTCGTTGGATACCGGATTACACAGTCACTGAATAGAAACAAACAGAAACAAACTGCTGATAACAAGCCAGTAAACAGGCTCCAACAGCAAACTTCGTTCGCTAACAGCTCTGCCTGATACACTGTAATACTGCAGCTGTTCAATGGCTTTGGTGTGCTCACAAGGTTTGATAAGTTCCCGAGCATCGAGTCTGCACCGTCAACACCTTGCTGCGGATGCTTTTGCTAAGCGATGTGTGGTTTGTTGTCCTCCGTGCCCCGCTCTTGTTAAAGACTAGGGTGAGAGTACACGCAAGCACGCGCGAGCTTGTTTGGATTGACAGAGAACGAGTCGTGTCGAGTTGAAGATGCAGCCAGCTCAAGCAATGCAGTGAGCGTACTCAGAGAACTCGAGGAGAGTACTGTAGTGTAGTTTTCACTCCTGGCACTCCACGCGAAAGCAGCGCTGAGTTCTGTGTCTCCACGCTCGAGACGGAGAGCATCTCTGTTGTTGTTGTTGTTGTGAAGGTCTCCCCACCATCAAACGTCTCGGAAAGCGAGTCGTGATTATCAAATACCTTGAGGAGTGTGTTGCTGCGTTCTAAAAAAAAGCTCAAGCGCCAAAAAGCGGGACACTTCTATTGATTGAGCGAAGTTCTCCTCTCTGTATGTGGGTGAGAAGTTACCTTTTGAAAGCTCTTGCGTCCTTGAAATTAGAGCGACGATGGATGACGTTCCGATCCGAACCCAATTTCAATTGCAATAACGCATCGGATATCATACTCCTGCTGGGCCAGCCGCGCGAAGACAGCATATGCTGCTCAGGACATAGCATCACATGATACAAGCGCCGCTGCCTGCTGCTCCTGGTGCTTCACAGAGCAAAGTCACCGGGCCACGAATCCAAAAGTTGAGTGGCGGCGGAAGGAAGCGATCACTCCTGATTCCCATATCGACTGCGACCTTACCCCATTTGTCACGGGATGTCGGAATATGACATGAAGACCAGCCAGTCTCTGCTGATTGTACTGTTTAGTCCCTGGTCTTCACAACACGCGGGAGCTACTCTCTGCACACTGTGATCATGCGAGTAATCGATGGCTTTTCCTTTCAGCCAGCGCTAATCGTCAATAGAACGTAATGAGCAACACTTGTGCATTTTTGGGCAGTTTCAGAATCGCAAGGAAAGCCACAGGCGTGCGGGCTGGAATGGTGGCGAAGGAAATTTAACCCCCTGCGTGTGTGGTGGGCATGAGAACGCGTGCGTGTGTGTGCCGGCACGCAGGTGTTTCTTATAAACGGTTTAGCTCGCTTAAACGAGTGTAACCAGCTGAAATCGTTTAAACGCGCCAATTGTATACATTATGAGAGGCAAATCGACATATATCCTCCCTCTTCTATGTAATGTCGGGTGGATACACAACTGTCTCCTGAAGATTCTTCAAAGGTCACATCACAAGATTTATTACAGTTTATACCAGATTGGTGCAGATTGGTGTAAACTGTTGTTGACTAAATATTCTTCCATTCTGGGACTGAAACACTCCTGGTTTCTAGGTTGCAACGGATTTCCAGTCTCTTTCAATTGTTCGAGAAGGACTCGGCAGGAACACTCACGTGTGTACAACAACAGACCTCCTCAGAAACCAACCTAATGACGATTTTACAATGTTAGTTTGTGAAGTCCCCAGACAATATGAGTGAATTTCCTGGGTTTTGAGTTTAGTGAACGCCCCGCCAGCTGGCCTCTAAATCGACCAGCCGCTACATAACAAACGGAATGTGTAGCAGAACAAAATTACAAAATCCTCCAACAACACATGTTGGGAAAGCCCGACTTTGCCTGACTTTGCGCCTGTTGTTGAGTATTAACTGACACAGGTCAGACAACAAGACAGTCTCACAACAGCTGACTCAGGCTGCCTATTCGCAAAGGCGGGGCGGGTCTCCTCCATCAAAACCAACCAAGCAAGCGCCAATAACCTTGATCATCGTGATGTGTGTGCGCTGCATTCCAACCAGCCCAGACCAGTGTGCCGCTTTTCGACAAGCCCAGACCAGGTTTTCTCTCAAAAACAAAACAAAACGAAGCTGAAATAATCCAGGCAGCGCCAAATGCTAATACGTATTAGGAAAGAAAGTGATAAAATTGACCTTCTCTCAGCTCTCAATTAACCGATGCAGATGCTTTTTTTGGAGCGAACCCAAAAGAAAAGAGCACATAAAAAGGTTAGCTCCAGTAAATGTGTGCCGTAAATGCACAATAATATTAGCTCCTCGATAGTAATTGATCCAATATTGAGTTTGCGCACCCGCCAAACAGCACAAAGCAGCACAACACGCGAGGCACGTGACTGCTTGCTTTATTTCCATTAGCGCGCCGCTGGCTTCCGCTGCCCACCTGCCGATCTGCCTAACTATCTGTCTACTACTACACGCCCACACGCGTGCCTGCGCGTCTTCATTAGCGCGCGACCCCTGCCAGTCAGGTGTCCCCAGTCCCGCGTGGCGCTGCTAGGACTCTCTCTCTCTCTCTCTCTCTTCCAGTCCAGCGTAGCGCGGCGTGACTCGTCCATTTCGTGAGCGCTCGATTGACCGGTAAAGCCCAGTCCAGTGCAGTGGCTAGCCATGTCGCCGCGCGTCGTTGCGATCTTAACGACACTGCTGGCGCTCGTGACGCTGTCGCGGTCTGCGGACGCGACGCTCTGCACCAAGGACAAGTTCGCGACCGAGTACGCGGCCATCCAGACCCAGATGAAGACGTGCGAGACGCAGTCCAAGATCTCGCTCGTGTGGCCGCTCGGGAACAAGAACCAGCGCGATACGCTCTGCCGCCTGTGCTCGCAGCTGCTCGCGACGATCACGACCGATGGTGGCGCCGCAGTGCCCGATTGCCGCGTGGTGCAGAACGACGGCCAGACGTTCAACCTGCTCAAGCTGCTCCAGCGGTTCTTCCGCCCGTGCGCCGGTGGGTCCTCGGCGAGCGACTCGAAGACTGGCTCCAGCGGCAGTGACAGCGAAGAACGCGACGCTGAAGAAGAAGAGACCGAGGCGCCTGCAGCAGCGACCTCGACGACCAAGACCACCAAGAAGCCCACAGCCGCGCCATCGACTGGAACGAACAGTACTGTCGCTGCTGCTGCTGGGGCGAACGGTTCTACCACAAACGCCTCAAGCTCAGAAGGTATGATTGATATGCTACCTCAGTTTTATCATCACCGTCCTTGATATCTAATGGCTGTGTCTATTCTGCAATTGTGTAGACTCTTCGATGGGCATTGGTGTGATCATCGGCATCGCCGCCGGTGGCGTCGTGCTCTTGGCTGCCATCGTTACCGCCGTCGTGCTCATGCGGCGGCGCAAGAACCAGACGAGGGCTCGACGCACCGAGTCGAACAAGTTCGACAGCGGGTCGGCGCTGGACTCGTCCACGGGACGGGCATCAACCGCGCCGTTCCAGTTCTCGCTCATCTCGGGGGACAAATCAAGCACCGGTGGTGGTGATAGAAACGGCAACCTGTCGGACGGGTACTACCGCCCTTCCAAGTCTACTACAAAAGGCTCAGGTTCCCAGCCACCGCCTCAGATCAACCTGTGGGAAGACACGGCGATCATCGCAGCAAGGGTCCCCAAGGACAAGGTGTTTGTGAATGCGCTGCTCTCACGAGGCGGCTTTGGCGAGGTGTACCAGGGAATCTACAACCGCCAGCCCGTGGCGATCAAGATGCTGCTACCGGAGACCCGCAAGGACCTCCGCGAGATCACCGCGCTCTTCGCGGAAGTGAAGCTCATGGCGAGTTTAGAGCACGACCGGATCGTCAACTTTGTCGGCGTGGCCTGGGACTCATTGAATGATGTGTGTGTTCTCTCCGAGTTCATGGAAGGCGGGGATTTACGCGGCGCGCTCGTACGGTTCGAAGAGAATCGAAGACCGCACGGGTTCGACCACGACAAGATCAAGATTGCACTGCACGTGGCACACGCGTTAACCTACCTGCACTCATTACGACCTCAGGTGCTGCATCGAGATCTCAAGTCCAAGAACATCCTGCTGGACAACCAGTTGAACGCCAAGGTGGCGGACTTTGGCGTGTCGCGAGAGAGCAGTTATCGCACGATGACGGCGGGCGTGGGCACCTCTCTGTGGATGGCGCCAGAGGTGATGATGGGCGAGCGCTACGACGAGAAATCCGACATGTTCTCCTTTGGAGTCGTGCTCTCGGAGTTGGACTCGCACGCGGTGCCCTACCGCCACTTCCAGGAGTCGAGCTCGGACCATCGGATACCAGACACTGCAGTACTCCAGATGGTATCGCTGGGGAGACTCAAAGTCAAGTTCTCGGAGAACGCGATCCCCGAGATGGTCGAACTGGGCAACGCCTGCGTGTCCTTGAATCCAAAGAATCGCCCCACGGCGACCGACGCGCTCTACACGCTACACAACGTGCTCAAGAGCATGTACCTATTTATGTAGGAGTTTTGGTGATGATTTTCGTAATAACGGCTGAACGAAAAGCTACTCGTGAGTATTTGCGAGTTGGTATTGGTGTGAGTCTACTTGTGGTTCGCCTTGTTATACAACGTTGAAAGTCTATTGCTTCGAAGAATAAAGTAATTCAATGCTGAAGGCTCATAAAAAATCAACTCGGCAATGTGTGGCGAAGCACTACATGTTACCATAGCTTCCCATAATTCAAACAGCACATGACCTCCATAGCAAAGCAAAGTGGTCGGTCACCTCTGAAATGTCTTATCAGCGTCTTATATTCCATCGCTTTATTAGCTAAGCAGTCTTTGATTCAATGGCTTTTATACGAGTGTAGCACACGCGTTCTTTCAAAATCGCCCCTCCTTGTCGTTCCTTAATATCATCATCACCGGTATCCTCTGTATATCCTCGTTCTTATTACATTCTGTTTCTTCTTACATGACCGCGAACATGCTCTTGAGGATGTTGTGGAGCGTGTAGAGCACATCCGCCGCGTTCGGTCGGTCTCTTGGGTTGAGCGCCACGCAGGCGTTGCCCAGTTCAATCATCTCAGGGATCGAACCTTCAGTCGTGAACTTGACCTTCAGGCGTCCCAGCGAGACCATCTGGAGCACCGCGCTGTCCGGGATGCGTCTACCCGATCCAGACTCCTTGACAGTTCCGTAGGGGATCGCGTGCGTGTCGAGTTCAGACAACACGACTCCGAACGAGAACACGTCGGCCTTGTCGTCGTAGCGGCCGCC
>JAASFI010000467.1:0-26670 GCA_023333705.1 Globisporangium viniferum | reverse complement strand
GGCGCTGCAGTCCAGCGGCCCCTATCTGGTCGACACGCCGAGCTTCACGGTTAAAGTCGGGTCGAGTCTGTTCATGATCGGACAATTCGCAGCGGACTGGATCAACCCGATGATCGCCTGTGGCGCAGAGTTCGATAGGACCCCACTCGGGCCCGTGGGTTCCGCCAAATATATGCTACTGGCAGTGGTAAAGTTAAGATAAGTAGTGAACTTGCTGTTCATAATATATTTATTGAAATGTGGCTCGACGAGAAGGGACGTGACGCAATGGCGTACAATAGTGTGGCGAAAAAAATCAATGCATGAAGAGCTCTCTATGTTGGTGGTTACTATTATACTCGCTCGTTCTCTATCGCGGGCTTACTTGCTCTCTTCTAATTGAAACGCGACCGTGTACATGGAGGTGATCTGCTCCATGAGCAGCAGGATGAGCATCGTGTTGGGTGCGCAGCGCACGCAGTAGGTCCAGTAGCCGCGCCAGAGCTTCGTGGGTCCCTCTTTCGTCACGATCTGGCGGAAGCAGTCGATCACGCCCGCATACGGGAACTTGCGCGTCACGGGGTCCTGCTTCATGTTCATCAAACGAGACTTGACGAGATCGAACGGCAGCGACGTGAACGCGCACGCGAAGCCCGAGATCGCGCTCGCTACTGCGTTGGTGAGGAAACCTTCGTGGCCGTACAGTCGCGAGAAGAACTCTTTCGTCTGGTCGTACGTCGCCATCATCCCGACGTTGATCGCCGTGCCGCGCGCCACCAGCGGGATGCTGCCTCGCCACAGCGTCGTCACGCCTTCCAACCGCGCCATCTGCAGAATCGCGTCCACCACGTTCTTGTATCCTCTGCGCTCGCCTGTCTTTGCGAGTGAGTCGGCTTGCATGCGCACGAGCGCCACGTCCAGAGGACACCCGAGCGCCGCGGCGACCGCGCCAGTGAGCATCGCCGACCCGGACTTCACCAGCAGCGGCAGCGTCGCGCTTTCGCCATTCGCGACTCTCCTCGCGATCAAGTGGTCCGAGAGCCCGCGGTGCATCCCGAGTCGCGCTGTGCCGTACACCATCTGCCTCGCGACCGCGGCCGAGAGCCCTGAGTAGAAGCCGTGGACGCCCTCGTTCGCGAACACGGACCGCGCGGCGCCGAGGCCCGTGACATTCCTGTTGCCAGACTGGCTCGCGATCTGCACGTGCACCTTGACGAGGTCGATCGGGTGGATCACGAGACAGGAGAGCGACGCCGCCAGCCCACCGCAGAGGTACGGCTGCACGGCGACTACGAGTGATGATGATGATGCGGTGGTGGTGCTGGACGAAGAGGACACAGCGGCGGTCCTGCCGCGCACCGTGGTCGCCATCTTGGCTAATGGACTGCTGCTGAGAATGGACCGTCGCCTTTCACCTGAAGACCAATGTTGGGGAAGTGAGCTCTTCCTGCTTTGCACATTTCCTGTGACGTGTGGGCGTCACTAGGACCTCCCTCCAGATCAAAACAACCACGCCTCTGTAAATTACAGAGTCCACCCAACCCGTGCTTATGAATACCATGAAGAAAATGTGCGTACCTTTTTATAAAAAGATATTTTTACTAAATTAATGGACCGTATTTATTATAAAGGTCATTTCGAGGTAAGTAAATTCCAGGTTGAAGGAGGATTTTCTACTAATCCGATAGAAAAGTGATTCCCTAGTAGAAAAACCTCTATGAATCCATACAAATAATTGGAGGTTTTTACTGGGGAATCACTTTTCTATCGGATTAGTACGAAATCCCCTTTGGGAAAGGGGGATTCGTCCTGTTTATGTGGTAAGTTTAATAAATTCGGCAGAAGGCTTGGTATATTTCAAGTACAATACCTGATGAGCAGGTATTTTACGCAACGTAAAATCAACATGAACTTGTGGATACGAATGACGGCGTCGCGTCATTGCTGAAAAGCAGCCAGCTTGCGTTGCGCAACATTGCGCAAAGTTACTGATGTGTGTACCACATAAAACTGGGTTCTGAATGTGTGTGTCCCACCTCAATTTTGATGAAGACTGAACCTACTTTTCCGTCGATTTCAAGGAGGCCAAAGTGCTCAGCAAAGAGACCTCAGTTTTAAAGGTTTGCGCCAAGGATGCGATGGTGTTTGGCGAGGCAGGTAGATGGTTGCCCATCTACTACGTGCTCCACAGTCTGTAAGGGCGTCGGCGGAACTTGGTCGGAGCATGAAGGGCTGGGAGGTCTGGAGGCTTGGAGGTCTAGCTTCGATATTTGGATGGGCAAATGAGGAATTGTAGGAATTGAGGAAAAAAGGAGAGAAATAAAAAGCAGCATTGAAGTGCTCCATAACCGAGAGCAGCGTAGCGAACATTTGTATACTTTATATAGTTTGTTATTTTTGTGCTGATAAAAAAATCTAGCGTTATTAATTGGAACGCACAAACATAGTGACTTTCAAACATGTATACCGGTATTGCGACAACCACTTGTTATTTGTACGGAAAGTTCGGGTGTGTCGCTCATATATTCCTTAGGATTCTCTTTGCTACCGTTAATACCAGTATGTAAAATAGACGACCGGTAATCGAGTTTTTCAAATCAAAAGTATGTGAAATAGACACCCAGCTTCTCTATTTCAAACATCACAATTCATGTAGTATCCACCTCATATTCGGAGGGCACAAACTGCCAAAATAGTAGTACCGGTATTTTGTATCCAGCTTCAGATTGACAGATTTGCGGCAAAGATAATCTAACGTTAGATGTGCGTTGGCGCCATCCAGATTCGTCTAAGCAAGCTCCATTTCTCATTTCTCCATATGCATCCACCTGTCCTCCAAGTTGTAAAACCCGTTTTCGCATCCGCGATCCGATTACGCCTCGTGAATCACTGATGGCCTTCAGAGAAGCCAATTGGCCAATCCCAAGCAGCACGCACCACTTCACTCGTGTCTGCTTGGCACTGCAGAAAAGAATCCTCTGGTACACTGTACAGTAACAGTCCCCACTTGATTTATTTTGTTGGTGTCGAGGCGCTCCTCCCAGGCACCGGAATCGTGGGATCTCGACACCTTCAGTACCAGCAATACACACACAAACAACCAAACAACCAACAACCGATGGGTTACTGGAGCAAGCGAAACGATTCTCCAGCCACTTGCAACAGGAGTCGACCGCAGTGTACGACCGAGCGTTGCGGTCTGCGCACTTATCCATACCAATGGAGACGGGAGCGACCTGTTAAACGACCGCAAGGATCCGCTAAAATAAATCAAGTGAGCGGAAACGTCCTAGCCTGTGTATATATCACACAAGAGACCAACTCACCAAGCGAAATCCAAAATGGACACAATTGGGATCTGATCAGCAAACGTGGCAGGAGAGCAAGCGTTTCCTTAGTCTGCTTCAGCCAGTTCAAGATCGCAACAGACAGGAAGTTATGAATCTGCACATACACACACACACTGGCGAGTGGGTACTGTACACACTCACATACATATATTCACACACAGTGTACACACCGGTGGCAGTGGTCGACTGAAGAGGCAAGGAACGACACATGACGAACTCAGAATCTCCCAACGTTAAAGCCAGAGCACCAGCACTATAATAGTATGCACGTAAGGGTGCTCTACAAAGCGCCATGATCTCCAAGCGACCTGCTCGTCCGAGAGCTGCTGGAAGTGCTTGACGGCAGATAAGCGCGCGACTGTGGGGACGCAATGACAATGGTTGAATGAGCTGACGAGCTCAACAGCAACAAAGCGAAAGAGCCATCGAGGTGGTTCGTTCCTGAGTGCCACTGACAGAAATATATTCTGGTCAAGGGACGCAAAGAGCTCTTGGAAAAGCGATAAAGCGGTCTTTATCAAACGAGATCCAACAAAAACAAAATACAAAAATGGCCTTTTTATGCCCAACTCCATGTTGAAGTTCCGAAATGCACTTTTTGAGTACGCAATCAACGCACTCAACTGCCACGAAATCAGTACTTCTTAAACATGTGGAGATATTCCTAGCGTGTACAGTGTGAATGTACTGAGTGTATTTATGTTTTGTGCGTGCAACTGTGATGCCGGCGCATCGCGAGCGGAACAAAAACAGGGTTGCAGCTGCGTAAAAGGGACCGCCGACACACAAATTCGCTCAAATTCACACACAGAATTCACGTAAGACTTCCACTCAGTGCAAGACTCAGAGCCATACAAACAAGCTCACAAGCTCACAAGAAATCTGCATTTCTCTATTATGCGCGCGCGACAAGCTGAGCCAAGAGCTTTGTCTGGTTGGCTGTTGATCCAATCGATGGCCGAATCTCCTCCCACTCTAAGCCAAAGCTTGAGCCAAAACAGACAACAAACAAAACAGTTCAGTCGCCGCGAAGACATGATATTTTCTAGACCCACCCCCAAACCCTCTCCTTCTGTTTGTCTGGTCCTTTTGTGTCTCGTGTGTGCGTGTCTGCTGTTGTTTTGGCTGTGTATCGTGTGTGCGGGTTTGTGGTTGCGCTTGTGTTTTGTTTGTGTGTTTTGTGTGTTGTTTCTTTTTTTCCCCGCCGCTCGCTCAACAAGTCTCACGCAAGAAAAGCTCCCACACAACCGGTTCTCTTCTTCTGGTGTCGGAGACCAGCAAGCAAGAGCAAGAGCTCCAAACAACTCAACACACCGCCCCGCGCGCGCACACACACAGACGCGCACGTCAAAGGAAAAGCGCGCGCGCATTCCGACGAGACGAGCCGGACGAATTAAACGGACGCGATCAGGCCAACACGCAAGCCAGCAAGCGCGTAACAAGCCAGCCAGCCAGCCAGCAAGCCAAGCAGATAATTGCGCTTGGTTTAATATTAACAGGTCGGCCGGCGGCGGGAGGAAAAAGAATGAGATGCGCGGCCCAGGCGTCTCTCGTGTTGGCGTATCAGACACATTAGCAGCAGCGCAGGATCGAGTAATAGGAGGAGCAGCAGGGACGCGCAGACGGCGGGGAGGTGAACAGGTCCAGACGCGAACAGCAGCGAGCGAAAAATGGTTAACCAAGTCGAGAAAGCGGCGGCGACCCGAACAACAGCAACAACAACAAACAAGTCACACAGGCGCAAGAACAACAACAAGCACAAATACAAGCACAACAACAACAACAAATCCAGCAAACACAACAACAACAACAACAAGAGCAAGAACAACAAGAACAGGGACGGCGGTGTATAAGCGCAGCAACGAGTCGATAACCAAAAGCAGTACGCGCACATGCTCGTCCAAGACGCTCGTGCAGTGGCTATATATAGCGCTGCTGTACGTGACGCTGCTGGCGATCGCCCAGTTGCCGCGCGGCGCCGAGGCCGTGATGGGGTACGTGCCCGTGGACTACAACTTTGAGTTCAACGGCAAGCACTCGGACTTTGCGCAGCAGTACTACCTGCGGTACCTGGCCAAGGACGAGGTGGCGCCGCTCACGGCCGTGAAGTCGGGCGACCTGCCGGACTCGCTGCAGCAGGAGCTCAAGGCGTACGCGCTGTCGTGGGACGAGCTCCCAGGCTTGCTGCAGCGCGCGCTGCTCTGGGACGCCGGCTACGCGCTCACGAGCGGCATGGAGATCGTGGCAATCTACACGCGCAACAAGCGGTCCATGGCCGAGATTTCCGTGCCGCGCAAGGCCTACGAGCGCACGGGCTGCACACCGCGCGCGTGCTCGCTGCCGAACGGCGAGGTGTTTTACCGGCACAAGTACTGCGACGGCGACCAGATGGCGCGCGTGAGCCTCTGCGCGCTCGACGGGCCGCAGCAGAGCCCGCACGCGGGCATGTGGGGCGACGGCGGCGAGCTGGACACGATCCCCGAGGTGCGCGTGACGCGTCACGACTGGTATGACCACAACGACCACT
Source organism: Globisporangium viniferum (assembly GCA_023333705.1). Lineage (NCBI taxonomy): Eukaryota > Oomycota > Peronosporomycetes > Pythiales > Pythiaceae > Globisporangium > Globisporangium viniferum. The sequence goes on along the minus strand of JAASFI010000467.1, from coordinate 20,814 downwards.
ACCTGATGTACGCGCTGCACACGATCGCGGAGGAAGTGGTGTACGACCAATGCCCCAAGACGCCGGCGATGGTCATCCCGTGCGTGTCGCTCGCGAATCAGGTCGACCAGAGCCAGTGGGGGGCTCCGACGCGCGGCAAGGTCGTCGAGGCGTGGCTCAAGAAGTACTCGGAGGACCACCAGGAGAACCGCACGTGGCTGCTCGTGCCACTCACGATCGTCGTGTTTACGCTGCTCGGTGTGGTCACAGTGTACCGGTACAAGGCGGCGGTGCACGACCATGTGCCCGCGATGGGCGACGAGGACTTTCTGAAGGACAGCGGGTTCTTTGACTCGGGCTCGGTCGAGGCGTTCCTCATGTCGCCTCGGTCGGACGCGGACGGCTCGGAGAATGGCGGCGACGAGCACCCGGAGGGCGATCTGAACGCGGCGGCGTTCGAGTACTTTGACGCGTCGATCGGGCTCTCGGCGTCCGCGTTCGACCCGATGATGGCGTCGTTTAACCGGATCCACCCGCTGCGCTCGCGCTCGGTGTTCAAAGTGCACTCGTCGAAGCGCAACGAGGTGGCGATCCGCAGCTTCCGGCTGTTTGAGTCGCACCGCAAGATCCGCCAGAAGCGCGTGCCGTTCCGCGAGATCCAGGTGCAGAAGCTGCTCTCGCAGGGGGCGACGGGCGAAGTGTGGCTCGCGACGCTCCGGTCGCGCCAGGTCGCGGTCAAGCAGCTGCTGCCGGAGAAGCGCCGCAAGCTCAAGGAGATGGAGATGTTCATGGCCGAGATCTATTTATTAGCGCAGCTCAAGCACGACAACATTGTGAGTCTCGTGGGCATCGCGTGGAACACGCTCGAGCACATCGTGATGGTCCAGGAGCTCATGGAGCTCGGGGACCTGCAGCACTTTCTCGCGAGGCAGAGCAACCAGCCGGAGTACTACGACGACTACTTTGCCAGCAACGGCAACAACGGCAGCGATCTCATCACCATCACCAACCACCGCCACCATCATGCGGATTTCAAGACGCCGCGCTTCACGTGGGACGGCCGGCGGCTCAAGATCGCGCAGGCGGTGGCCAGCGCGCTCGCGTACATGCACAACCTGACCCCCAAGCTGCTGCACCGCGACGTCAAGTCCCGCAACGTGCTGCTGTCGGCGCAAATGGACGTCAAGCTCTGCGACTTTGGCATCAGTCGGCGCAAGTACAACACGGAGGACGACGAAGTGAACCTCACGGCCACGGCCGCGGCCGGCACGATGTCGTGGACGCCGCCGGAGCTGCTGCTGGGCGAGGACTACAGCGAGAAAGTGGATATTTACGCCTACGGCGTGCTGCTCACCGAGCTCGACACGTGCAAGCTGCCGTACCACGATCCGCAGTCGCTCGAGATGCGCCTCGTGCAGTACCCGCTGCGCCTGATGAAGCTCATCCTGAACGAGGGCTACCGGCCGAAGCTCACGCCCAGCTGTCCGCCGCACATCGCGCAGCTCATCGCGTTGTGTCTCAACCGCGACCAGGAGAAGCGCCCCACGGCGCACGACATTTGCGTGATGCTGGCGTCCAGCGACGAGGCTGTGCAGGAGATGGTGTGAAGACTGTGAGAGAGACTTGGTCGAGTGTGGGTGTGCAGATTTTGGGGTAATAACGAACTGAAGTTGAACGGTGAAGAGAAGCCATTCGAGAAGCGCATTGTTTTTGCTGTTGTTGTTTTGCTTGCTTGGTCAAAATGTGGTGTGAGGAATGCTTTGAAATTGAATTCTGCCACCTGGACTGATTTTTTCCCGTGTTGCTGCTGACAGTGAACAATAGTTCAGACAACCCTCCCAAACTCAATCAAGTGCGCTGGACAATGTCCTAATTAACTACTACATTTTTATTATCTTACATAGTGCAAATTTTACAAACGATTCAGTTATTACATCTAGAAATACGACGGTGGATCAATTTTGTTTGTAAATGGAACAAATATTAAATTCGTAGGGATCGAATTGGGGAGGTTTGCATTTACCGCCAAGCATGGATGGAATTATCTCGAGTCAGTTTGTGCAACGTTGTTGTCTCATTTCGCAACACGCCACCAAGAACAGAGAAGAAAGAAAGATGACGACGGTACTAACGGCGACACCGCTCGTGAAGAAGCGCAAGATGAGCGACGACGACGTGATGTCCCCAGCAGACACGTCGTCGTCTATTGTCGCTGGTGCCGCTGCGACCACCACTGCTAGTGACAGCAGTCGCTGCGGCTGCAAATCCTCAGGCTGCGGGGCTTCGACTGCGCCACCTGACACAGCACTTCCAAAAACACTGCCAGATGCAGCAGCATCCACACCAACTGACACACTAGCGACGCCTGCTGCTGCGATAGCCACTCAAGCGTCTGCACCAGCTCCCGCACGTGCACCCGCGTACAAGACCACGTTCCACCGGCGCGTGCTGCCGCAGGAATGCGTCGCGTTCTCGAGTGTTGAAGGACGGAGGCTCTTTACCGAAGCGATCTCGACCATCACCACCAGCAACAACGACAGCTCATCAACTAACTACATGCAGATCTACTTCCCACTCGCCGAGCAGTTTACGACACAGGCCGAACCGGCGTTCTGTGGCCTCGCGACGCTCGCGATGTGTCTCAACGCGCTGCACATTGACCCGGGACGCATCTGGAAAGGCGCGTGGCGCTGGTTCAGCGAAGAGCTGCTCGACTGCTGCACGCCGCTCGAGATCGCCAAGGAGAAGGGCATCAGCTTTGACCAGTTCGTATGCATGGCGCGCTGCAATGGCGCGCTCGCGGACGGAGTGCGCGCCGACAGCACACTGACGCTCGAGCAGTTCCGCGAGATCATCAAGCGCAGCTGCGCGACGAGTGACGAGATCGTCGTGCTCAACTACACGCGCAAAGCGCTCGAGCAGACGGGCGACGGCCACTTCTCACCCATCGGCGGCTACAACGAAGCGAGCGACATGGTGCTCTTGCTGGACGTCGCGCGCTTCAAGTACCCGCCGCACTGGGTGCGTCTGCCGCTCGTGTTTGAAGCGATCCAGCGCGTGGACCAGTCGAGCGGGCTCCCGCGCGGGCTCGTGGTGCTGAAGGAGAACACGGAGATGACGTCGGGCGCAACGCCAGCGAACCAGATCATCGCGGCCCGAACCAGTGGGAGATCGTTGACTCTGGTGCAGACGCCTCTGTCGTGCTGCTCCAAGAACGGTTCCGATACTACCAGCTGCTCTTCAACGGCGGTGGCGACTGCGACTGCTGGACCCGCGAGTGTCGTCGCTGGTGCGTCGATTTCTGATTAGCATTGAGATGGTCTTCGGAGCGTGAACGTCTGACAAACCCACCGCACCTGCCTGCCAGTCCGTTGCGCGTCCATCTCCACCTTCAGGTTGCTGCAAGACAGAGAAATACAAGGACAGCAACAGTAGCATGGTCCAACAGTCAGTCAGTCTATAGACAGCCTCGACAAGCAAATGGATAGTGCGCGTCCTCAACATGCACAGCCATCCTAAAAAGAGCGACTGGGTCTCCTCGCCATGCTTGATGTGAAGCCAGCCAAAAAGAAGAAAAAAACATGAATTGGCCAAGCGATTAATGGCCACTGCGTTGTTCCGCCTGTGGGGCTTTCACAGCTGTGTACTTGTGCTTGTACTGTACTGGAGATGCATGGGGCGACTTAAAAAGCGACGCAAGCACGCACGCTACCTCAGCAGCGTGAATGAAGTGCGAGAAGGGGATCCTGACCTGCAGCATGAGAATGGAGTGGAGGCTGCCCGTCCCACGTGCGATCTCTGCCACCTGGCTGGCGTGAAGGATGACATGTACACACGCTGAAGATGACGATCCCTAAACAGAAAGTGAGCACCCAAGAGTCAAGAAAGCTGCTGAATGCAAACGACTCGCGCCCATGTGTGTCCAGTCTGCAACAGTAATGACCACCTGTGTAGTTTGCGCCTATCCTCCAGTACTGTACAGGACATGACCCATCCTCGCCTGTCCTTACGTTGTTGGCTCGTCAGAATGATGGCCACCACATCAATCAACACCCGGATGTTGAAGCTGCGGCTAAAAATAAGTATCAAAGATCGCTGGTTGCAAAAAGAGGGTGGCATTGTAACGGCTGATACAGTATTTGACAGTTTGAACCTCAACAACTGTATCAGCCGTTACACATCGTCAGCCTCATTTTGCAACCCACGTCCAAGGGACGCACGTGCGCGCCCCTTCGGCCCTCCCGCGCGCCTCTTCGCGATCCAGGCGATCCAAACCATTTTTATTTATAGACAGTCCATCCCTCCTTCCAAGTTTAGAAGCAGTGCAATTCATTCTGATCAGTTTGGATCCATCGCAACAGACGCTGCAGAAATCAGCAGAAGAGGATCTCATCCAGCCAGCCAGCCATCCCATCCAACTCTCTACAACATGCAGGCTGCCCAGGGCTACGAAGATCTCCTGCACGCCACTCGCGCGCAGCTGGAGACAAGCGGCCAGCTGGAGAAATGGCGTCAGCAGCAACAAGAGCAACAGCAGCGACAGAACAGTGAGGAGTCGCCATCCACGAGAACGATCGCGCGCATTGAGATCTGCGGCAAGTGCCAGGCCACCGCCTGGAGAAGGTCTTGTATCAGAGCATGGTGCTGGAGCACACGTGCGCGCAGTGCGACGGCGAGGGCGTGATCACAAAGGAGCCACCAACAGCCACAACAGGCGCTCGCCAGAGCCAAAAGCAAAGTAGTCGTGCTGTGGTCTCTGTGAACTCAGTTCAAAGCGCTTGAAGCGTCAATACTGAACAAGTTAGAATGAGGTTGCATTCATTGCCTAGATGCTTGGTAAGAAGATCTCATTGGAAATGGTCAAAAATATTAGAATCGATGTTTTTTGCGTTGATGGTTTGGTTGTGGTGGTGGCTTAATTACATACATGTCGCTTTAGACAACTTACTTGCTTGGACTACTTGCTACTTTGTGTGTGCGTGGTTCGCTTGCTTGCTTGCTTAATATTGTTTGGGTTGCGTGGTGCGTGCGCGCCGCCTCCTCGGATGCTTGGTATTTGGGGTACAGTAGCTGCTGTGCACCTTGCGTTTCGTTGAGAATGCAAGGTATGGGTGGTGGTGTGCTGGTTGGGCTGTGGGGGTTGTGTCACGGGTGGCTTGAGCTGAGCTGAGCTGAGCTGAGCAGGTGGTCGCACGTCTTGCTGCGCTTATTCAGCGAACAGGAAAGTCTCGAGCCCAAACTCCTCGGGTGACTGCTGTGGCTGCTGCGGATGGCAGAACACGTCCTTGCTGTGCTGCTGCTGCTGCTGTGGGGCAACGCCCACACTGACCGACACGTTGGCACCGTGGTGGCCATTGTTGTTGTTGCCATTGGCCATCCCGTTCGCGTCCTGCCAGTCAAAGTCCAGCGGGAACCCGCCAATCTCGAGCGCCGAGTTCATGCTGGCGTCCCAGGACCAGGGCTCGAGGAACGCGCCAGTGAAGCTCGCCTCCATGCTGTTGTGGTGCTGGTGGTGGCCATTGCAGTTGAGCTTCTCCGGGTAATCGTACGGCTTGAGGTTGTACTCGGCGGCGCCAATGTTGCGCGAGTGTGGGAACCCGCCCAGGCTCGGCGTCGTGGGCTCGGCCTCATGCGCAGATGAGTTGGAGTTGTTGTTGTAGAGACCGCGCGGCGTGCTGGAAAGCAGATGGTGCGGCTGAAGCGGCGGCAAGATGAACTGCTTGTAGGTGTCGTCGCAGAACGCCTCGAGGCCATTGAGCTCCTGGAGCGGACGCGCGAGTTTCTTCAACGCTGGCTGGTGACTCGGCGCGTACTGCTGGCGATGGCTCTCCATCGCGAGCACCGAGTTGAGCGGACTCTTGTAGAGCTCCATGAACGACTCGGTCTGCGGGATCTGCACGTTCACCTGGCGGCGCTGGCTGTTCTTGCGGTCGGCCTTGGTGATGCCGTTGCCCACGCGACGACGCGCTGGCTGCTGCGGGAGCGGCGACGAAGACGAGGACGCCGACATGGCGCTCGAGAGCGACGAGGATGAAGACGACGTCGTAAGCGTGCTCTTCTGGCGCCACTGCTCGCGGATCGACGCACGCATCACGCCCGTGTGGTTCGGGTCGGGCGGGAAGCTGTTGTGGCTGAACGTGCACACACCGCTGGACTGGGTCTTGGTCCACTTGCGGAAGCCAAAGTTGTTGAGCTGGCGCTGGAAGCTCGCGAACTTCTGGTGCTTGAAGTACTTTGGCAGGATCTCGCGCTCGAAGCGCTCCATGTCGAGGATGTGGAACGCCGTCACACGGTTCGGCTTGAGCTCTTGGTTCTGCACCCAGGCGATGACGCCCGGGTCCTCGGTCTGCAGGATCGCATACAACGAGCGCAGGAACTTGGGCACTTTGCACACGACCGTGGTCGAGTTGCTGCTTCCAGGGGCGGTGGACGCCGCGAACGCAGCGGCCATGCTGCCGTTCGCGTCGAGCAGGCTGAGCATCGGCGAGGCGTTGTTGTTCACACCGTTGTTGGACTTGGAGGAGGCGGACGCCATCGGGCCGCGGGGCGTGAGCATGGTCTTCATGGGGAAGTGCGGCGACACGGAGCTCTGGTAGCAGCGGGCGGCGGCTTTGCTTGATGAGGCGGCAGCAGTCGTGACGGCACCACGCATAAATGGAAGTATTGTCGAGCGAGCAAGTCAGAACTTTTTTTCCACAACGACGTGTGAAAAAAAGGAAACGCAAAGCGGAATTGAGTTGATGGCGCGTCCAGTCAGCTCAGGGGGTTGGCCGATTGACTGATTGACTGATTGATTGGCGTCGTAGGCGAGTCGAGTGATGGAGACGGCGTGGAAGGAATATGCGAGCGGCGGTTGCGTTTGAGGTCGGAACTGCGCGCGCGGGTGCTGCTGGCGGCTGATGTGAGTTTCAGGTGGAAAGAACGAGAATGAGGTCCGACTCCTCGCGCGCAGATTGACCGGATTGATCGATCCAAAGAAGATTTTCTTTCGGAAGAAGAACAAAACGTTAAGAGAGCGACTCTGAGAGGTTGCCCTCCTCTCCAGCAAACAAACACACAATATCCCATAAACAAGGGGCTTATGGAAGGCGCAAAGGGGTGCGTGCGTGCGCACATGTGAACCCAAGACGAGCGAAAGAGAGAGAAAGCTGGCGCTTCCAATGTTCCGATCGAAGCTCCTTTGGAAAGCGAGATTGATTGGAATGGAAGCGTGAGAAGAAGCAAAGCAGCCCATGCAAAGATAGGTACACGCCCCAGATGGTGGCTTCTACCAGCTTACAACCGCACGACCAAACCAGCCACCAGGTCTTTGCCTTCTTGCTTTCAAGATCGATCTTTCCTTTTCGCATTTTTAAAGCACACAGTGGGACATATGTGCGGAGGCAGCATACCTTGTTCAAGTGATTCGGCGCGCCACTGAAAACTGGGGAGACGGGGATGAGCCAAACAAAAAGAACTTCAAGAACGACCCTCATATGACAACCTGTACATTTTTCGCATTTGCTTAATGTAAAGTGTGCAGTGACATGTTTGGTTGTGGAATGAGAGTCGAAGACGATGGACCCACAAGCAGAACATATACATGACCCAAAAGATCTTGTGTACATAAATGAGCCAACAACTCTTTAAGATTTTTGTTTGCTTGGTTACTCTTCAGCATGTTTTTTGGTAGTGGCTACATCCATCCTTGCATTCGAGCCCACACAGCATACAAACGCCAAGTCAGCACGCAAAAGCGTTGCGAGCTTCCAGCAGATGGGGAGAAGATCACATGATTATATCGGCGGCAGCCAGAGCCACATGCCCCATCTTCAGCTTGCTACAAACCTACACCAAACTATGCAACAGCTGGGCTTTTAGTGGGTCGCAAGGTTGAAGTGATCCCATGCTTGAAGCAGCAGTCCGTCTGCCTTTCCGTTTGGTTGCTAAAGAACCAAGTGTCCGTCAAAGGGATGTATCAATCGATTCTTTTCAAAGTTTTGGGGATAAATCCAGGATTAGCTCACTTGGCCCAAGTATAAGCTGCTCAAGTTTTTCAAAATTCTGGATTGGTGGTGCGTTGCTTTACCTTAATATCTGCATATTTCACAGCGCAGTTGCTGGATGAAACTGTGGCTCAGTCTTCCGGTTGCAAAAGCAAGCAAGCAAAGCGCGGTGTGGTGAGGAGATGATCCGCTGCTGCCGTTTCATGGTCGTCTTTCAGCGGTTTCAACGGGAAGACGAGCTGGTGCGTTCTCTCTCGCTCTCCTCACTCTTCCGCCCTCCAGCTTTGCAATCTCATACACCAAACTATGTGGCGTCGGTAGATATATGCGACTTTCATGTGGCGAGGGTGTTGATCTCAAAGGTTGGACCTTGCCTGTCTCTCTTCTCCCTTTTGTTGCCCTGGGACAAGGATCGTTCCGTGGAACTTTCGGCGAAGCGCTTTTTGTGAGACCTGAGTCTTTCCGCAGAGTTACGGCATTAATATTACTGAAGAGCTCCTAAGACTGAAACCGTGGAAGAAGCCTGCGGGTGTACAGGTTGTACCGTTGGCACGAAATGAGGTTCATGAGGTCAGTGGCTTTCAGAGCGAGCGTCCTGTGCGCACGCGCTTGCCTTTGCATTACTTGCCTTTGCATTACTTGCCTGCTCTCTCCCACGCCGTCCTTCTTTGATGGCTTTCGGGTCATCGTTGGTGCTGACGCGATCGATCACCTTGAAGAGAGCCCATCCGCACAATGACTGGCATGCCCGGTCTCTTGCTCTGCAACTGATTACTGTTGTTCCTAGCCTCTGCCATCACAGGTTCCACCATACAAACACACTGGCTCGTATGGGAAACCCTGCTGTGCATGTGATTGCAGGTGAATGGATAAGAACTCGCGGAAGAGAAGGCGAAGCGAATGACGCGCATTGTGCTGTGCAACTATATTGTTCAGCTCGCCTATCGAGTCAGTCCGCAGTTTACGCTCTCAAGGGCGTGAGGGCTCGCCTCGGGTGCTTGGATGTCATCAGGATGACGGAGTTAATGATACGCCACTTGCTGCTTGGTTGGTGGACGCGGGAAACATGCATGCAGAGCTCTCGCGATCATCCATTTGTTTTTAAAACCTACGCGTACATGTACCTGGATGTCAGCGGCGGCTGCTTCAACATCAAGGGATCTGGGGCTCGAAGAGCTCATTTGCGTCCAGAGGCAGGACCCGAGTCTATGCGTGCGTGTTCCATTTCTACGTGTTCAGCGATACAAATCAAAATCGAGTCAGCGCGTGCCAGTCACCAGCGAAAAGTACAGCAATCGAAATATGTTTGACCCCATGTGTGCTTGCTTGCCTGTCATTCCCGAGTGGATGTTCCACTCCCTCGTTTGCACCCAAGAGGCGCACAGGAACCACAGAGCGGAGCTTCAACATGCATGAGTTCAGTCCGTAGGTAGCGTGCAATATTCTTCTGCTTGCTGAGTGCGCCATTCGTTTGAAATGACTCAGTCGAGGTACTACACACGAGGCTGATGGCTTTTGGGACCCGTGGAAAGAAAGCAAGCACCAAAGCAATTCTGATGGGCATCAGAGTTGCCCCCATCAGAAAAAGCTGTTTGTAACGGATCGATCTGTCTGTTAAGAACAGCTGAGTCAAGATTTAGATTTGAACCCTTTGGTATTGAGTACTACGTAAGACAGGCTATTTGATGTAATGTTGAATACTTTTATCAATAGTTTCAAAGGAGCTGTTGATTATAAACAGATATACATTAAACAAAGAGGTAAGAAAAGCTTAAGCCAATCAACGAGCTCACTTCGGAAGTGGGAGCTCGATGACGTCGACGACGACGCAATTTTTCCAAAGAGCTCAAGCTCTCTCACTCCACTTGATTGACGGATGACCTTGCAGTTTCAAAAGAAAAGAACCGACCGAGTGGCTATGGCGCAGCACCGCACTGCGCTGGACGCCAAGCTGCAGCGCGCGCTCGACAAGCGCCGCCGCGTGGGCACGTTGCGCTCGCTGCAGCCGCAGACGCTGGACTGCGTCGACTTCTTCTCGAACGACTACCTGGGTTTCGCCAAGTCCAAGCAGTTGCAGGCGCGCGTGGCACAGCGCAAGCAGGAGCTCGCCCGCGAGCTCCTGCTCGGCTCCACCGGGTCGCGCCTCATCTCGGGCAACTCGAGCTACTTCATGCAGGTGGAGAAGGAACTCGCAGCGTTCTACAACAGGTGGGTAAATGCACATGAATGGGTGCGTGGATGGATGTAATGCGCACAGTTCACGAGGAGCTCATTTTTGCGGTTCAGCGTGGCTTGGCGTGTGTGTGTGGGGGGGGGTGTCTGTAATGGACATCTTGCGCTGACTAGTTTCTATATTTCCGTAAAATGGACGGTGGTGGTGACAAGCGTGGCGGTGCCATTGCGTTGATGATGTGCGTTTTCATAACCGTCTTATTCCTTCCATTATCGAATGATTCCGTCCTATTCTGTCTGTGAAGCGAAGCCGCGCTGCTCTTCAACTCGGGCTACAGCGCGAACCTGGGCGTTCTTTCCAGTGTGCCGCAAGCGGACGATGTGATCCTGTACGACGAGCTCATCCACAACTCGTGTCATGAGGGCATGCGCCTGAGCCGCGCGTACGCCAAGGGCAATGCGCGCGCCTTCAAGCACAACGACGTGGCGGACCTGGCTGCGAAATTAGAAGAAGCGCTCGCTGCTACTACAACGAGAGGAGGGGACACGAAAGAAGCTTCTGGAGACGCAACGACGACGACGACGCCAAATCGATGCGTCTTCGTTGTCGTCGAATCGCTCTACTCCATGGATGGAGACGTGGCGCCTCTGACTGAGATGACCGAGCTCTGTGAGCGCATGGGGGCGTTCATGATCGTTGACGAGGCGCACGGTACGGGCGTCTACGGTCCGCAGGGCTCGGGCGTCGCCCGCGAGCTTGGACTCGACACAAAGCCCAACGTGGTCAGCTGCCGCGTGTACACGTTCGGCAAAGCCATGGGCTGCCACGGTGCCGTGGTCTGCGGTTCGCAAGTGTTCATCGACTACCTGGTCAACTACGCGCGGTCGTTCATCTACACGACCGCGTTCCCGTTCGAGCAGCTCGTGACCGTGCAGGTCGTGCACGAGTTCTGCGCGACCGCTGACCTGGAGCGCAAGCAAGTGCTCGACCTCGTGCAGTACTTCAAGCGCAAAGTGCAGGCGAACAAGTGGATCCCAAGCTCTGCGCTGCTCGAGAGCGACTCGCCGATCCAGGGCGTCGTGTTCGAAGGCAACCACGAGGTGCTCCACGCCGCGAAGGAGATGATCGCCATGGGCATCCGCGTGATCCCGATCCGCTCGCCGACCGTCCCCAAGGGCTCGGAGCGCTTCCGCATCGTCATCCACGCCAACAACTCGAATCAGGAGATCGATTCGCTCATCACGGCGCTCGAAGCGATGTTCCGCGCGCGACAGAGCGCCAGCAAGTCGTCTTCCAAGCTATAGACTGATTGACTACGCTCGTTCGTCAGATTTTCCTACCTACCTCATATTTTTTTGTTTAGCTTAAGTTCACCGCTAGAGCATTTTCTATAGACTTGTATTTGTTGCTGTTCTTTTCACGCGAACAGTAATAGAGACCATTATATACCCGTACGCGTATGATTTTTTTTTACTTTAACACGCTGAGTCGCTTTAGCCTAAACGGTGTTATCGAGGCGGCTGGTACCAGCCCGAAGCGTGAGTGACTTGTCACCGCCATTCTGCATCGCGTCCTCGCTCACAGCGGCTTTCGCCATCGCGCGCTGCAACAAGCGCGCGCAGCCGACGTTTCCGCTCTTCTCTGCGATCACGAGCGGCGTTTGCTGGTCCAGGTCTTCTCGGAACGGGTCCGCGTGGTTGTCTATCAGCAGCTTCACGCACAGCGCGTGTCCACCGACAGCTGCGAAGTGCAGCGGCGTGATGCGACGCTCGTCAAGCACGTTTGGATCCGCATGCGCTTCCAGCAGCAATCTTGATAATTAGAGTGCGCAGACATGTGGTGTTAGTGCCCGTATGTCAATACAATAGCGCTCGCACCGTGAAGAGTCCAACGTGTCAGTACCTTGTGCATTCGTTGTGACCGCCGCGCGCCGCGTAGTGCAGTGCTGTGAGGTTCTCGTTGCTGCGGCTGTCCACGTCCTTGCTGGTCGAGTTCACCCAGCGCTTGATCACGCGCGCGTTGCCCGACTCAGCTGCTGTCTTTACGAATGCTGGGAGCGTGCCGATCTGAGCACCATCGTCTGGGAAAATAAACAGACATGACCATTGAAGGTTGAATTCAGTAGCTTTCGCAATAAACGAGAAGGACTAGGCAGATACAGACACAATCCAAATACAAACCCACTCACGCTGCTTGTCGTCGCTGACAGAGAGGCGCTTCTTGCGCAGCATCTTGCGCGCCATGTGCTGCAGCTTCTCGCGCTGGTACGACGACGCGGCGACGATGACGATCATGATCAAGATCCCCACGACGCCCAGGATCACGGCGAGCGGGTGCAGACCCCCTTCCTCCTGTGTGTGGCGCTCGATCTCCATGAATACAAGATGGTTGGTGTCTCTATGGATGCGCGGGTACTAGTGCTGCTGTTATATGTCAACGTCTTCGTCTCGATGCACAGACAGATAGAGAGAGACGGAGAGCTGCCGCCGCTTGCTCTTCTTGACGTGCTCGCTTTTGTGCTTCCACGCGGAGCTTTTCAAATGGCGATTGCAGTGATCTTGCTTTTTGTATGGGGGTAGAAGCCGAAGAGATAGTCGGATATCCTGTCTATAATTGTAATTTATTAAGGGATTTGATGGCATTGTGGAGGTTGCGCGAAGGTGCACCGAAGAGCAACAGCAACAGCCTGCACTCGCGCGCTCGCTCACTCACATGCAGGCAAGCTGAAGAGATACAGCAATAATGGCGGACACTCATGAGGCGGACGACCTGTACGCGGGCTTAGCGCTGCCGAAGAACGCGAAGAAGCGTGACACGCCAGGCGGAGCTCCTCATAGCGGTAAACAGAGCAGCTTTGACGCAGCAGATAAGGCGGAGAACGAACCTGTGTCGAAGCGACAGAAGCGCGCAGCAGACGCGCCGCTTGACCTCTCAGCGACTGTTGCAAAGCTGAAAGGCTACATGGTGCGTGCGGCAATACATATCACTGCGGCTTTGGATGGCAGCATTGCCACCCTGTTTCTTAGATTTATGTGCTAATTTGTCGATGCTGTGTGTGTGCCTCTTTGTATTGCAGTTGGTGGACAAGAAATTCGCCAAGGCGAGCAAGCTCTTCGGTCAGCTGGTGACTGAGAAAATGGACGCCGACAATCAACACGTATTTATAAACACCATGAGCGACATGGTCGACGCGAAAGGCTCGGCGTGGAGCGGCAAGAAGGAGTTTGAAGCGCTCGTCCAGACGCTCGTTGCAAAGCAGGAACTGGTAGCAGCAGGCGATGAGGACCAGCGAAAGCTGCTCAAGGACTGGAAGTTCCTGGCGATAACTCACGCGCAGCTATTTACGGACGAGACGTATCAGTTCGTGAAAGCTGCGAAGGTTGTGAAGGCTCGTGTCGAGTCTCTATCAACAACCCGCAGTGGTGGTGAATCGTCAGATAGCTCGACTAGCAACTCACGCGAGTACGAGATCGTCATGCCGCTGCTGCGCACGCTCTTCTCTAAACACACGACCGCGTGGGCAAAAGGCATGGTCGAGAGCGTGCTGGCGATCGTGACGCAGAAGCGCCTGAGCTTTAGCGAACGGCACCGTGAGGAGATCGACGCGTGGACGAAAGCGATCCAGGACCGACGCAGCGCCCCCGCAGTTGCGCGAACCGCCGGCTCAGACTCGCGACGCAACATTCTGAACGCGCAGGGCTCGGAGGCGACGATCAAGGTCGGGCGCTTCAACCACCCGCTGTTTAACAAGGAGCTGTAGCGTCTAGCTAGGTACCTGCATTGCTATGGGCTTTAATAGGGAGATGCTCGTTGCGCTGGTTCGTCATCATGTTACGATAAGCTCGTTCAATTATCATGATCGCTTACGAGGTGGCTCATTTATGGGAAATCCTCTTAATAGAAACTATTAAAGTTTATGACAATCGGCTAAAGGCATATCTGCAGTTAAACGACATCTTTTACAAAACTCTTCCCAATCCGTTATCCACATTTCACAGTAATGCTCCTCTGAGTTTTAAACAGGTTTCCCTCCTTACACACGTTTACACTTGACGCTTGTATGCTCTCCTACAAATCGCAAGTCAAAGTCGCCGACGCGATTTCTGCCCATTGATTTCGTGCTGCGGGTGATTGAGATTGGGGACGCAAAAAGCAGCGGCAAAAAGCGCCCAAGACAGTGATCAGCAGCATGCTCGCGTTCCGAGGAGCTCTCTCGCGCGCCAGCGCCAGCGTTACCAGCGGCAGCTCGCTGCTCGCGTCCACCGCCGTCGGCAAGGAGGTGCAGGCGCGCGCGTTCGCCAGCGCGAAGGACAAGCCGCGCCTCTCGTGGCGCCAGAAGCAGAAGCTCGAGGAGCGCAAGCGCAACCCGAAGGCGGCCGAGCCGCGCCAGCCGCCGCGCCAGAAGATCGCGCGCCAGAACTTCCTGGTGACGCCGCCGGTGGACGATGGCAAAAATTGGCGCGTGCTGAGCGCCGGCATCCTCGAGCGCCTCCCAGTGATCCAGCCGGACCTCAAGGACTACGAAGAGGACTACGAGATGATGGAGCACGAGATCAATCTGCGCGAGGACCAGCGCCTCGACGAGGACTTCTGGTTCATGGAGCCGGGCTCGCGCCACATCACGCCAGAGGAGGCGCCGCTGCCGAACGAGCCGCAGGACCCAGAGGACCTCATCGGCGCGGGCTTCCAGTTCGCGCCGCGTGAGACCAAAGATGGTACGTTTGAAGCACGCGCTCTCTGTGTTATTACTTGCGTTGCACGTCTGTGTGATATTAAATTATGCACTGAATGATTGACTGTATATACAGACGCCACGAACAACCGCAAGTCGCTGAACCGAGCACTGAAGGGCCGCGTGTTTTTGATCGTGAAGAACAAGGCGCCGGACGCCAAGTTCCCGTGGTTCTTCCCGTTCGGCGAGAAGCTCGAGGACGAGAAGATGCGCGACGCCGCGGTGCGCCACGTGGCCGCAAACGTCGGCGAGGACCTCGAGGTCACACCCGTGGGCTTCGCGCCCGTTGGCTACGTCAAGTACCTGCACGAGAACGACGACTCGGAGTTCGATGGCACCAAGGTGTTCTTCTACAAGTCGCAGTTCTTGACGGGCGAGGTGCAGCTGAACGACGCGCAGGCCGAGGACTACCTGTGGGTGACCCGAGAGGAGCTGGCTGAGTACCTGGACGCCGAGATCGCAGACTACGTCACCAAGATCGTGCCAAACTAAGCCAAGCGAAGGACTCTGTAGGTCGGATAGAGAGGGATGTGAGAGAGAGAGAGAGAGAGAGAGAGAGCGAGAGCGATTGAGTACCGTCGAGGAAGCGAGGGGCGGAGACTGGTGGGGAGCTACGTACTTTCAAAGTACTCGCACGTTGGAGATGCAGTAGGGGTCTCCTGGTTCTTCTCGCTCGCTTCCTTGTTCTAATAGAAAAAAAGGAGAAAAAAAACACACACACACATATGAACCCACGTGCTGCATTGCAACATGCGCGTTGTCCTGTGATAGCTTCTATGGCTAACTTTTTTGTTTTGTGTGGTTGGGTGTCTCAAGTGTTGCGAGCTGCTGGGACGCGGTGGTAGCAGCACGAGGCCAACCAACGGCCGCACTTTCAATCGGAAACGAAGGACAACTTGACTTCCCAGCAGGCGATGAGCAGGAAAGCAATGGCGAAGAACGCGGCAACCGCGGCAGCGTGTCGGCGGAGTACACGGAGAGCACGAGCCGCCGCGGGGATTCGCGTGGAAGCGCATGCAATTGGACCGGCGACAGCCACAATTTCAACACTGTCGGCAAGCGAAGTGGTCCATTCCGCTACTTGTGCGACTACTGCTCCAGAACTCGCTGCCACACCGTTAAAGAACAAGTTTGTGGGCGTCCACGTGTCTGCCGCTGGCGGTGCGGATCGCGCAGTCGCCAATAGCCTTGCGCTCGGTCCGCTGGCTCGGAGCCTGGCGCTCTTCGTCCGCCCGCGACTCTCGTGGAAGCCGATGCCGCCGTTGAGCGACCCGACAATCGCCAAGTTCCATGAGCTTCTCAGTGACGACAAGGCACAGCAGATTCAACTCGACAAGATTGTGGTGCACGGCTCGTACCTGATCAACCTGGGCTCCCACGACGCAAACTTGCGCGAGAAAAGCGTGGAGCTAATGGTCGAAGAAGTGCGCAAGTGCGCGCAGCTTGGCGTGCCGTTCTACGTGTTCCACCCGGGGTCCTGTACCGGGAGCGAACTGACCCAGAGGCGGAAATTTGCTGATGCTCAATCCCGAGCCAGCCAGAAGAAGAGCAAGAAGAGGACATCTAAGAAGCAGAGGAAGACTGAGGCGGATGACCGGGAAGCTCGGGACGATGAGCTTTCTATTGGAAGCCCTAATGAGGACTTGGACGAAAATCAAGTACGGCGTCAGAGCATCGCGTTTGTGGCGGAGAGCATGGTGAAAGTGTTGGAGCAGACGAAAAATGTGATGCTGGTGGTGGAGAACATGAGCGGCCAGGGCAACGTGCTCGGGAGCTCATTTCGCGAGCTGCGAGCGATTCTTGACGGAGTCATGGAGCTACCAAGTCGACAGCAACACCAAGAAGAACCACAGTCAGGGCATGAGCGAAGAGCTATGACGCAAGAGCGCCTGGGCGTGTGTCTGGACACTTGTCATGCGTTTGCGAGCGGCTACGACCTCACGACAACCGAGAACTGTGAGCAGATGATGCGCGATTTTGACGAGTGCATGCTCCCGCAATGGCCAAACGCGCTCCACGTGGTGCATCTGAACGACTCCAAGGCGCCCTGTGGCTCCAAAGCGGATCGACACGCGAACATCGGGCATGGGGGAATCGGACTCGAGGCGTTCTGCTGGGTCATGAACAGCGCGCGCTTTGAAGACATGCCGCTGATCCTCGAGACGCCCCGGCCTAAGAAGACAAAGAAAGATACCAAAAAGCCGAAATTGTCGGATGATGAGGACGAAAATGGTGAAATTGGTTCGTCAACTAAAGGCAAGAAGCGAAGAACGCGAGCGAAGAAGCAAACTGATGAGACTGTGGGGATCCCATCAGCCACAGAAGAGCTTGAGCTTCTCTATGGCTTGGTGGTCGAGTGAGACTTTGTTGAAGGAAATAAGACTCTGGTTGCTATGCCTAGGACTCTTTCAAATATGAAGCAGGTAGGTATACTAACAATGTTGAGAATGGTTCGTTGGTGGTACATTACATTGATTTGCTGTTTACATTTACACATTGAGGGAGATGGCTCTCTTGCTGTTGTTCTTTCTTGGGGTTCTTCTTCTTCTCACATATCGTATCATTGTATCTATGGTCATCAGTACGAGCTTTTCAGACACAGGCGCGGTGTCCTACTCGCTCGGTACAGCTTATATAACTTTTGTTTCGGGTCGCATCGGCACCATCTCTCTGAGGCTCATGAACACTTGACTCACTGGCTGACTCACTGGCTTCACATACACATACACACGGGCGCTTAGGACTCGCTCTGTCGACTCGCGCGGTGCACAGACGAGCGTCGGCGGCTGATGTTGCGGGCCTTCTGCTTGCGCTCCTGGGCCTCGACCGACAGCCGCAGCTTCGGCGCCGCGAACCGGTTCAAGCTCACGTAGCTGTTCTCGACCGACGTATGCAGCGCGACCGAGTCTGGCGGCGGACCGAGGAACTCGTTCAGCAAGCGGCTCTCGCGTGCGCGCGGGTGGCTCTGGCAGGCGACCAGCAGCGCCTGGAAGTACTTGGCGCGGCGCTCGAGGAACGGCGTGGTGTCGAATTGGAAGTACGACCAGAGCCCGCCGCGGTCGGGCATCGGCGGCAGGTAGCCCCAGTCTCTCTCGCGCGCGCCTCTGGCTGGTGGCGGCGGCGTCTGCTGGAAACTTGACAGGAACCCCTCAGCGTGCTCGTCGCCATCATCGCCGAACCCCGGCGGGCTGTCAAAGCTCACGCGTCTGGTGGTCGGCATCACCTTGGAGAGCGCGCGGTGCAGGTCGCGGAACTCCGAGTACCGGCGGCGCACTTTGTAGGCCGAGAGCGGGCCGTGGGCCGTCGACTTGACGATGATCTCGTAGTAGACCACGCCGTCCGTGTCCTGGCTGAAGCCCGTGATCGACGCCACGCGCGAGTCCAGAAAGTTCTCTTCGTCTTCTTCGTTCTCATCAGCGTTCTCCTCACCGTCGTTGGTGTCGCAGTCATGAGTGGACGAGTAGCTGCCGCGCTTGGTGCTCGAGTTGGCGCTCGGGTACTTGGAGACCGACTCGATCGAGAGCCGCGACATGCGCTCCGGTTCCGGCTCCGTGTTGTTACTGTGGGGCTCGCCGCTGCTGCTGCTGATGGTAGTCGTAGTGTCCTCGCTTCTCGGGTTGCTCAGCACTCCTCCGTCACTGGACTTGACTGTTGATTTTGCTGTTCCTGCTCTTGCCGAGTTGGAGTCCGAGTCCTGGCTCTCTTCCTCTAGAATCGAACTCGTGCGGCGGCTTTTCTCGACCGAGTCGCGGCGCGACTTGGAGTACTTGCGCGTCGGGTACCCGAGCTCCTGCTGCAGCATGCTGAGCGTGAACTCGGCTGACATGGAGCGCCGGTTGCGGCGCGCGAACCGCGGGTCGGTCGCGAGTTGCTGTGGGGTCACGAGCGGTGGCGGGTTCTGGTGTGCTCTCTGGGCTACACTGCTTGTGACTGAGGTGCGGTCGGGCTCGCTCAGGGGCTGCGCCAGCGTCCCAGTGGGCGTCTCAGCGAACACAGCGCCTGGACTATTGCTGCTGCTGGTGTTGCTGTTGGTGGGGCTCACAAACATGGGCGGCGTCTTGGGGTCTGTGAGCGACTGGGAGCGCGACACACGCACCGCGATGAAGTCCTGAGCGGCCGACTGGGCGTCTGTGGTGCTGGCGTCTGCCTGGTGGCCGCTGGGCTCCTGGTCGTCGTCCTGGGGCTGCTCCTCGGCCTTCTTCAGCACGGCGTCGGCCTCGGGCCCCCAGGGCTGCTTCTGGTCGCTGCTCGTGCGCAGCATGGCTGGGTAAATGGAACTGAGGCTCAGACTCGTCATCAAGCAAGCAAGCAAAGCAAGTGCAAGTGCAAGAGCAGTTGCGTTTTGCTTGTGCGCACAAACAACTTGTTGTTCCTCTTGTTTGACTTTTTCTTGTTTGCGCGGCTTGCTTGTCGCTTGTCGCGGGTGGTTTTTGCAGAGCGTGCACGATTTGCTTTGTTTTGCTGCTTGTTTGCTGGGCAGTTTGTTTGCGCGCGAGTCTGTTAACACAGCATGCAGCACAATCACAGATAGCAAGAGAGTGGCATGTGAGCACCAATAATGGCTCAGGGCGATGCGTTCGCGTGTGCTTGATTGACAGTGAGCGCATGCTTGACAGAGCAAGTGTTGTGTTGCGCGCTGCTTACCTTTCGTGGAGGAGTGCGCTCGTCTGCTCTTGTTAGTGAATGAGCTCTCGCAGAGACAAGAAAAGGAGAGGACAAACAAGCAAAGGAAGAAGAAGCAGAGGAGTGGATAACCAGATGCTCTCTCTTCTGTTCTCTCTCTCTCTCGGCTTTTACTCCATGGGGCCGTCGTCCATCACACACGCCGGAGCAGCTGAGCAACAAAGCCTGAGTTTGCTGCCCAAAGCTGAGCTGCACAGTTTGGATTTTGCTGTTGTTGTTTTTCGAAGTTGAAAAACTTCATTTCTTGCTTTTGTGAAATATCCAGTTTGGGGGCGGTTGACTTGGTTTCAGTATAGAAAAAGAGATTTGGACGGATCGCATGGCTTGTTCTGCAAAAACAGACGGGAGAGAGCGCCATTCCTGACTGACTTGCTGTTGTTGCTGTTGGTGCTGCGATCTCTTTGTATTTACTGCCACAATCAAAATGGAACAAGTCATTTGCAGAAACCGCAAATATGAACATTTATTGACTCCAAGGAGGATAACCGACGCTCGTGCGCAAGCAAGCTCTATTATAATAGCGAACAACTTGCGCTCTTCCAACGACGATGCTGCTGCTGCTTATGCACGTGCTTGCAGAGCACGCAACTCTATGCTCCATGTCTTCAAACATCATTTGTTTTCACAAAACAATTTGTGATTGTTGCTCCATAATGTCAAATGTCAAGTTGAAGCCAAGAAGTTCTCTTATAAGATCTACCGTACGAACTCTCTTGCTGTACAGTACGTCTACTGTTTTGTGTTGAACACTTCCAGCAAAACGTTTCGCGTGTACAGTGGGAGCTACTATTGTAAGCTATTGCATGACAAGCGAGCGACCTTTCAAGATCTTCTTCCAAGACAATTGGCAGAAAACGCGCCTCCCACGCTAATTTCTTAATGGGGCTGATATCATAGTTTCTCTGAAAAAAGGATGTTTCCTTCAGCTCGTGCTGCTGTTTAGCAGCCACTCTCTCCCGTCAGTGGAGGAATGCATGGAGCATCCAGATTGACGCCATGCGTGCGCGCTAGTCTCGAATATTTTGCATTGGACATGTCAACGCGAAAGAAGACGAGCCATTGCATTTGCTTTCTGGTGTTGCGATGAGATTGACAGATTGTTGTTGGTCCGACGTGGGTCTGATTTGATGGGGAAGAACGAAGATGAGAGATGTCGATAACAGCCTCGCCACCTCCGACTGCATCAGGAAATTGTGAGTGAGGCTTAATTAAGGATGGCCATTAGAATGCAAAATCTATTGGTCAAATAGTTTTTGGTGAGC
>JAASFI010000466.1:0-26682 GCA_023333705.1 Globisporangium viniferum | reverse complement strand
TGCATCTGTTCTTTTGCTCATACCTCTCATCGTTTTTTCGCAAGACCGAAAAATAGATCGGTTTGGAGAGGGTGCGGAGACTTTTTACAGCCACAGTAGTAGGGTGATATAATACGGTATATTAACCGGCAGAACCCGTTAGTTAACACCGGTGAGACGCCTGTGAGATTTCATCATCAAACAAACCCACACTTGTCGACAAAACTTCCTTGACGCACTCTCTTGCCATCGCGACTGCACGGAAACGGGGAGTGGGAATTCCGCCTCCTGGGAGGCCAGTCAACCAAACTAGCAGCAGGTCCATTCAGATGCCGCACCCATCTCGCTACGACTTTTAAAAAAGACCTTCTTATTGCTTCGATTAACAATAGCGCAAACATTGTATTGGACATGCCTTTTCCCACAAAACACCCGTTATACAAGGTTGGCAAGGTGAACACATTCATTCTATTTGTTTCTCTTTATTTTATACTTAAACAGTTCATCTTGATTTGAGTATGTCAACAGCCTTCATAAATCTATTCACCTATTATAAAAAGGTACAGTCCGATTTGAGAACGGCCACCCAGATCGGGAGAGACTTGCTCCACACAACTTCGACATCAATCAGATCACCCCACCTCAGCGACTTTTTCGGGTTGTACCTTGCCCCTCGTCTGAAGAGCGCTCCCACAACTCAACCTTCGTGTTGGCGCTCAAGTGACTCGTCCTCTTCTCTCCTTCCCTCAAATCAGTCAGCATGGACGTCCCGCTCACGCCCACGACACCGCAGAGCAGCTCGGTGGCGTACGTGCACCTGAACAAGGAGGGCGCCGAGGTCAGCGAGGTGCTGCAGATCCAGAATGCCATGTCCAACTAGCGCGTCAGCCGCCTAGCCATCCTGCTCATCGCGGCGTTCCTCATCACGTTCATGTCGGGCGGCCTGATCCTCGGCTTCGGTCCGCTCTACTCGCTGCTCGTCGACGAGGGCCAGTGGAGCGAGCTCTGCGGCGCCGACGACGAGATCGCCGGTGTCACGTGCGCCGACCAGGAGGTGTGGCTCCAGTACATCTTCTCGACCAGTTTTCTGTGTTTGAGTCTCGCGAACGCTGCGTTCGGCTTCCTGCTCGACATCATCGGCCCACGTCTCTGCGTCATGATCGGCTTCCTTGTACGTGAAATCTATCCATCCTCGCTACATGAGCTCTTGAGCGTAAACGCGTTCCTGACCATTCTTTCATTTGGTATCTTACATGTATATAGGTCACGTTCATGGGCAACATCATGCTCGCGTACGGTGAGTCGACGGTCGGCAAGGGCGTGTCGATCATCGTCGGCTACTCGTGCCTGGGCATCGGCGGCTACTCGGTCTACATCTGCTCGTTCCAGTTCGTGCAGCTCTTCGACCGCCCGGGTTTCGTCACGAGCACGATCTCGGGCCTCTTCAACGCCGCCGGCTACGTGTTCATGCTGCTGCACATCCATGGCATCACGCGCAAGGGCTTCTTCCTCTTCTACGCGGTCTTCTCGCTCGTGTGCATGCTCATCGCCTGGGTGACCTACCCGCTCCGTCCGAACGCCGAAGTGAGCAAGCAGTACACGCTCTCGGGCTTTGGCTGGCGCACGCCGACGTTCGTCAAGCCGAACTCGACCTGGCCGGTGCTCAAGGAGCAGCTCAAGCGTCCGGACTTGTGGTTCTTCGGCGTCTACTTTGGCTGGATCTCCACCTGGTTCGCGTTCTCCGGCGGCGCGATCCCCAACATTGTCTACAAGCTCGCCGGGGACGACGTGGACACCGCGGACCTCTACGTGAACTACCTCGTGCCGCTCATCGGCAACAGCTCGTTCGTGTTCACGCCGCTCGTGGGGCTCGTGATCGACCGTCTGGGCTTCCGCTTCACGTTCGCGGCCACCGCCGTGCTCGTGCACCTGTTCATCGGGTTCCTCAACATCGAGTCGCTGCACGTGCAGATCATCACGCTGATCTGGTACGCGCTCTCGCAGGCGTTCTTCTACTCGCTCCAGTTCGCCTACATCATCGTGTGCTTTCCGCCCGAGGTGTACGGCTCTCTCCAGTGCTTCCTGGCGCTCTGGTCGTTCTTCACGGGGCTGCTCAACTACGCGTTCAACCCGTGGGCTCAGAACACGCTCCACGGCGACTACACGTGGGTCTTTGTTATGTTTGCGATCCCCGTCGCGGTCTTCTACCTGTTCATCGGTCTCACCCACCGCGGCGCCGCGTCCAAGTCCGAGAAGGACGACCAGGAGCTCACGGAGAAGAGCGCCAAGATGTCTGTGGCTTAACAACAACAACCCTAGGTTTCTGGCTTTGTGTATGGTAAACCTCTAATAGAAATCACCAGCTTTCTGGGTACTGTACATACCTTTCCTGCCTACACGTAACAGTGAACCAGTGGGTTTAGTTACGAGGGGTGTTCGCCACCACCCACCCACCCATACGAATCCACACGTTGACGTTGAAGCCACTGGTGCGCAACGAGCTTCAATATGGACGAACGATCCCTCACCCAACAACAACAAGGGGTTTCGTCCAGAGACTCGGTAAGCGAAGCTGGGGCTCGTGATCGCCATCTCTCTCTCGTATTTATTTGACTTGGGTCTTCGAATCACGAGCGTTGAAGAAAAGGGAAAATGGCGGGAAAGCAGAGAGACGAACGCTGTTGGGTGTGGTGTCCTGACTCTGAGGGATCCTACACCCCCTCTCATAGAAAAGCCAATGTGTGATGGCACAGAAATCAAGATTTGAGGTTTGAAGATGAAGAAAGAGCAAAAGTTTCAGCATTCCAGGCTGATTAGGAATGCGATGACCAGGTCAAAGGGTCGCTGAGCTTTGGATCGACCGGCATGCTGTCGATTCGCTTGGTGCAGAGAGATACCAAAGTATCAAGGTTTGCTAGAAAGAACAGGCTTTGTACGCTACCGATATCATAGGCGAGTAAAGAGCGACCGATTCGTCACGACTGGAAGCTGAGGCTACGAAGCGCCGACCCAAGTTAGCTTTTCATTTTTTGTATTGAGTGAGGACGATTGTCGCCAACCTGGACCATCAAAGCCCAATCCGAATCGGCTGGCTGGAAAGTGTGCGTTGAATTACGGCTAATTCTGAGCTGATGGCATAAAAAGACTTGTTAGACCGTAAAAGTGAGGTTTTAAGAAGTCAGTGCAACTTCAACGTCGAAATTGGAAAACATCAACATGTTGGGGACACCACAGCCAATGTTTTTCATTTGTTTTGTGTGTGAAGACAAAACTTTTCGCTTTGTACATGGATTAGACTCATCAAATCCATTCTGGCGATACGCGCCGAGACGCCTTTGACACATCGGACCAGATCCAGTCACGAGTGTATCCGGCGACGAGCGGGAAGGAGGACCCTCCATCCATCATCACCTTCATTTCCTGTCCTTCGCCACCAGAACATGACGAATCTCCGCTGAGTCAGTTCATGGCGCCAAATGGGAAAAGCGACATACACCAAGAGATTCGACGCGCCGCGCCGTCTCACGTTTCGATGGTGAGATCAAAAGCCAAAAGCTCTGCACCCGACCGACTTGAGGCGGTGACGGTGATGACAATTCTAATTCACCAACCCCCAGTCGCCAAAAAACCTCTTGGTTTCGGTGAAGAGTGGGCGTCCTGTCAGCTGCATTAACAGCAAATCCCCAAGAAAACAACAGCCAGGAACACTTTCCAAGGCAACTGGGTTCCTGTTTGGAAGTGAATCATGAAAATATCGCATTCCAAAGTTAACATTTAAGAACCACATTCTCCAAATTCACGATAGCAGTGAACGTTGGAATCCTTACCACAGCACAACCAGCTGGCGATCGAAGCACCGCGCATCATCGGCAGAGCGAGCCAATCAAAACGCTCCATCCTGGTGGTCCCGTTGTCGGGTGCAAGCATGGCCCGGCTCTGATCCCAACTTTGCACCTCGAAGTTGCGAAGTTGCACACACACTCTCGCGCCGACCGAACGACTGGCTTGGGGAACGCGGCAGATGATGCGGGTTGCGTGGTGAAGACTCACTCGTCTGTCAGATCACACTCATCCTTCGTCTCAGAAGAACCCCAAAATGAGGTTCTCACGCTCGCTTCAAGAGCAAAGGTCCA
The DNA here is from genome assembly GCA_023333705.1 of Globisporangium viniferum. NCBI lineage: Eukaryota > Oomycota > Peronosporomycetes > Pythiales > Pythiaceae > Globisporangium > Globisporangium viniferum. The sequence continues at coordinate 22,570 of JAASFI010000466.1, read as the reverse complement.
GCCAGCCCCTCGTGATGAGTGCGGCCTCGGACTTGACCGCTAGGGCTTTGCAGCGCGATTACAATTTTGAGGTGACTGCTTGGCTGTCCAAGTATATAGCCGAGGCTCGATAATATAATACCCAACTGGGATCGGGGAGGGGGGCGTAAAGAAGTTCTGCTTCGGTGCTGGCGCTGTATTTGATTTGACGCGCAGCATCCAGCATTTGGTGGATCTGTTTCGCAACAATTCCTCCGATGGACTTGATTCTTTTTTTTGTGCCGTGTGTGAGTGTCAAAAGGGAAAACGTCCAGACAACAGCACACAAGTCGGGGCAACAACAAGCATTGATGAACAGAAACGAGCCTTTTTGCGATTGTGACGGCACACCAGACAGACGAGAACAGCGGTAGCACCACCGCCAAAAGTTAAAGTAAAAAAGTCAAAAGCTCCCTTTTTCTATCGGCCGGCACTTCAGTTTTTGTTCCTGTGTCTCGAGTGGCGTGTGATCTCAACCGTGATTTTGTGATACTCAAGCGCGCAACTTCGATGTTGAGCTTTTGCAACTTCGACATGGTCGGCATGAAATAGCTTTTCAGCCTGGAATCAATGCATAGCCTGTCGGGAAGGCAAATACTTGAGAAGGCTTTAAAGCCTTCGAAGGCTGTTGTGTTGAGAAGGAGCACCTTATTAAGAAGCGTATTCGCTTCTTCGAGAGCGAATGAATTCATGCACGCAGATCGCTCACCAGCGGTACACCGTATTAACCCGTTAATTTACAGTGTCAGGGAGATTTGCAGCGGGAAAAGTGGAGGGCGAGATTGGTTTTCTGGTTCAAAAGGACCACCATGCTCCAATCTCCGTTGGTCGAGAGCGAGCGATGAAAAATCGCTTTTCGTCACGTAAACCACAGCTCATCCTCCCCTTTCAAATCGATCATCGTTTTACAGAGGTTCTGCCACTTTTGAGGATGTGCTGCCGCGCTAATCAACCAACTCACGCTCACTTGAGTGCCCCTCCCCACCTGTTTGTCGTCAGGTCATCTCATCGGCGGATGGCTCGCTCACTCGCTCTCATCAGACCACCGAGTCTTTCGTGCTGCGAGCCTACGGTACAGGGCCAGCTCACCCATCCATCACGGTCCTGTCCTGCCGCAGCAGGTGTCAACCCGCTTTCCCGACCGGAGCTCCTGGTGGCGACAGGCACCCAAGAGAGCTCTTGCCAGCCAGCTCATGGTCCCGCACCGTTAGCCGCCCTCATTCCCAAACTCGCTTCGTCGTGCTCAAGTCTCTCCGTCCCGTTCTTCCGTTCCCTGTCTTCCGTCTCTCCTAAATCACGATGGACGTCCCGCTCACGCCGACCCGCGAGGTCGTGGGCACGCCGACCGCGACGCAATACGCCAAGATCAATGAGGAGCTCGAGATCCAGAACTCGCTCTCCAACTGGCGCGTGAGCCGCGAGGTGGTCATCGGCATCGTGTCCGTGCTCATCACGTTCATGTCGGCGGGTCTCATCCTGGGCTTCGGTCCGCTCTACTCGATGCTCGTGGCTGAGGGCCAGTGGAGCGAGCTCTGCGACCCGAACGCCGAGCAGGAGGGCCCCACGTGCGCGCGCCAGGAGGTGTACCTGCAGTACATTTTCTCCACGAGCTTCCAGTGCCTGTCGATCGCGAACGCGGCGTTCGGGCTGCTGCTCGACATCGTCGGCCCGCGCGCGTGCGTGACCTTCGGACTGCTCATCTCGTTCCTGGGCCACATGCTCATCGCGTACGGCGAGTCGGACGTCGGCATGGGTTACTCGATCATCGCCGGCACGTCCATGCTCGCGATCGGGGGCTACGGGCTGTACATCTGCTCGTTCCAGTTCGTGCAGCTCTTCAAGCGCCAGGGCTTCCTCAGCGCGTCCATCTCGGGCTTGTTCAACGCCTCGGGCTACGTGTTCATGATGCTCAAGATCCAGGGCGTCACGCGCACGGGCTTCTACACGGGCTACGCGGTGTTCACGCTCGTGTGCCTCGTGGTCTGCTACGTGGTCTTCCCGCTGCGCTCGCTCAACCAGGTGGACACACACTACACGCTCTCGGGCTTCTCGTGCAAGATGCCAACGATCGTCAAGCCGCAGAATATCTGGCCGGCGCTCAAGCTGCAGCTCAAGCGTCCAGACCTCTGGTTCTTCGGTCTCTACTTTGGCTGGCTGTCCACCTGGTTCGCGTTCGCTGGCGGTGCGATCCCAAACATCATCTTCAAGCTGGCGGGTGCCGACGGCGACATGGCGCTCGACTACGTCAACTACGTGCACCCGCTCGTGTCCAACAGTTCGTTCCTGTTCACGCCGTTCGTGGGCATCTTCATCGACCGCTTCGGCTTCCGCCTGTCGTTCGTGGCCACGTCCGTGCTCGTGCTGCTCTTCATCGGGTTCCTCAACATCAACTCGCTCAAGATGCAGATCATCACGTACATCTGGTACTCGCTCGCGCAGGCGTTCTTCTACTCGCTGCAGTTCGCCTACGTCATCGTGTGCTTCCCGTCCGAGGTGTACGGCTCTATGCAATGCTTCCTGGCGCTCTGGTCGCTCTCCATGAGCTTCCTCAACTACATCTTCACGCCGTGGGCCCAGGAGACGCTCGAGGGCGACTACACGTGGGTCTTCGTCATGTTCGCGATCCCGGTCGTCGTGTTCTTCTTCTTCCTCGGGCTCATCCAGAACGGCATCCCGCCAAAGGCCAAGCTCCACGGCGACGACGACGACGACGACGAGGCCTTCGAGAAGAAGCTCTCGGTTGCATAAGCAGCCACGAAAGAAGAAGAAGAAGTCAAAGGCAGCTTCTCTCTCTCTCTCTCTCTCTTTGGGTGGGTGTGAGGGTTGTGCTGCTGGAGGCTCTTGATTTTCTGTGAGGGTGTAGATTGTAAAGTAGGTTTGTGTGTGAGGTCAGTCAAAAGCACTGTGTCCTATTTAGGACACTAGCTTGAAATATTGAAATTTGAAGAAAATAAATCTTGAAAGATTCTAAAAACAAGTCAAGATTGATTACGTAATCAGACTTGAAAAATGTCAAACTTTTAAACGAAATTTCAAAAGAAATGTCAAAATTTCAAAAGAAATGTCAAAATTTCAATTGAAATCGTGATTACCAATCATTTTCTGATTTCAGAAAATAACTTGGCGTTTGTATGGAAATTTTCAGCTTCCATTTTTTTGATGGAACGTTTGAAAAATCATACAAACGCCAAGTTATTTTCTGAAATCAGAAAATGATTGCGTAGCGCAGCTGAGCGGTTTTAACTGAGCGACAGCGTCCTAGTTTTGCTCCCAATTTTCTGCTAATCCTCAGATGTCCCAAAAATTGGCTTCTAATTTAGGATTCTCCCTAGATCTTCACACAAAAAGTGTACTTGGAAGATCTTGCGAGATTGCTTGCGCGAGAAGTCGCAGAAGCGACGCCGGAGTGCTGCAGCTCCAGCCGTCAGAATGAGAGAACGACGCAGTTGACAGTAGCGTTTCTTCAGATGCCGACTTATCCTATCCCATCCGATGATGAAGAGGACGGCGAGAAGATTAGACAATCGCAATCGATGAGCAGATGCCGACGACAGAAGAAGTGGACGAGGAGGAGGTGGCGTTGCTAGATTGAAGAGCTGAGAGCTCGTCACGCAGGTGCGTTTGCGAGTGGCGTCAGTGGTGGTGAAGGCGAAGAAGCAGAAGAAACTGAAGAAGACGAAAGGGAGGAAGTTGCTGTCGCGGGCGAAAGCAGCGGGGGTGCCTCCGTGATTTCGAGCCGAGTGCAGTATGAAGTAGAGAGAGGACAATGAGCGCGCGCACGATGTGGAAGGAGACGAAACCAACCAACGAATCAGCAGAACACCCAGGCGAGTCAACTGGCGGGTGAGAGGTCATTGAGCAAAGTGATCAGGACGGTCAGTTGCGCGGCGGTTGATACCCGAGCAAACTCGTCGGATCAATCAGTCCAACGTCGGAGTTGTTTCTCAAGCCCCTCTGCTCCGTCAAGCAAGCGTCCGTACCTACCCACGTCGCGGTTATCGCTGCGTGAATACCAGGAAGCAGGTCTGGACTGGCTCGTTAGCATGTGCGAAAAGCGCATCAACGGCACTCTCGCCAACGAAATGGGAGTGGAGAAGACGACTCCGACGATCTATCTCACTGCTGGCGCATCTGGCGTGCAACCACGGCATTTGAGCTCCACACACTTGATCGCTGTCCCAATTTCAAAGGTTCAATTCGATGGGCTCTAGCAGTTATTTATATATACTTTTGTGTGTCTTTAATTTCGGAGCTTCGGAGTTATTAATAATGATATCATTACTTTTGATCTTGCTTCTTCATCAATCTCACAGCCTCGGAACTCAGTGGAGCTATGAGGAAGAAGCCACGAGATGCAGTCCACCACCAGCATCTCTCTGCGGACGCTCCGGTGGCCCGTGCTACCCCGCGTGGATCTCTCGCGCGAGTTCCCATGGATCGTCCAAGACGATGATGACGACAACGACGCCTCTGGTGGTGGTGCCGACGAACAAGACGAACGCACTACTCGTGCTGGTGCGGAAGACCTCGAAGACAGCCTCGAAGACAGACTCGCCAACGAGCGCGTTAACTCTGGGGCTCAGGGTCAGAAGAATTATGCGTCGCTCTCCGACGTGGCGCACTCGCCGTACCGACAGCAGCTCCAGCAGCCGAAGGAGAAGCGTCCACCGCTCTCACCAGCGCAGCGTGCGGCGAAGAAGATCCTGAAGCTCAAGCTGGAACTGGGCTGTCTCGAGGACGAAGACGATGGACTGGGTCTGAACGATTTCTACTCACAGCAGCAGCAGCAACAGCAGTTTGTTGGGAGTGGCGACCAGTTTGGGGATTCTTTTCGACAATTTCAGCAAAATCGACACCAGAAGCCCACGAACCAACCGATTTCTACCACCAAATTCGCCTCGAGAGACAAGATTTCTAGCATCAAACCCAGTGGCAGCTCGTCGATTAGCAGCCCAGCGACCAAATCAAATGTGAAAGAGTCCAGAACAGCAAAGCCACCAGTCCCAGCAAGAGAAGAAGCGGAGGTGATGACAAGTAGTTATTCTGCAACCAGTTCGATGTCCTTGCGATCTTTGTCGAGTCAGCCTCAGTCACCCACAGTAAAGAAGAAGAAGCGAGCTGAGACCAAGGAGCAGCGAGAGCTCCGAGAACTCCACGAGAAGCAGAAGCGGCTCGCTGACTGGCTCACTTTGAATACAAGTAGCAGCAACGAGAAAGGCGCCGGTGGTGGTGATCATGTGGCGTATTCCACGGAGGTCGAATCGCGCATCTACCACGCGATGGAGGCCGCCGGGGACAAGGGGCTCTGGGGCGACCCCGTAGCCTCGCTGATCGCGAGTGAGATGACGAGCGAGTCGGTCTTCGGCGGTTTCATTCCGACGCGACGACTCGCATTCCCACCTCCAGCATCAGAACCAAAGCCTGCTATCAATCCATCCCAGCAGCCAGTCCTACCACTAGAGTCTCCAGACCTGGCTAGTAGTGACGAGGACACTATCAGGATTGAAACCCCAGTCTACGGGACCACCAGCAGCTCGCTCATCCACGAACGAGCCCTGGAGATCCGCCAAGAAGCGCAGCAACTCGTCCAGGTCGGCAACATCAGGGACGCGCTCGCGACGCTTCAAGACGGCATCAAGCAGCTGCTCTTCGATTTCCAGGACAACCAGGACGAGATCCAGACAGCAGGCTTCAATTTCTCGCAGGACGCACACGCCAAGGCCACCGCCGTGCAGCTGAAGTACAAGGCGCGGCATCGCAAGCGCGTACAGAAAATTGTGTTTCTACAGAAAGTGTGGCGCGATTACCAGGTGAAGAAGCGATTTCTCGATACAAAGCGCTTCAAGGCCGAGAACGCGCGCGTGATCCAGCGCCAGTACAAGCAGCGCTTCTTTCGGAACCAGCGGGTCAGGGCGGCAGTTCGCATCCAGAACTGTTTCCGCGTCTTCCAGGAGCAGAAACTCTGGGTCTGTCTGCACAAGGTGTGTCGGATGCTCGTGAACGACCAGCGTAAGAAGCGCGAAAGGATCCGAAAGTACCAGGCGATGAAGAAGCGGCTCTGGGGTAAGCTCACAACGGTGCTCCGGATGCTCTGGCTCTGGAAATCGCGGTTCCGGGCGTCGACACGGATTCGAAAACACTGGAAGGGCTCGCGAGCACGTGTAGAGTACGCAAAGCTGTTGGCTACGCGATGTGAGATTGAACAGTCGCGCTTGAGCCGTGAGGTTGCGTTCGTGAAGTCCCGACTGGACCAGGCAACGGCGCTCTACCACCAGTTTCTCACGAAGACCCAGGTCGGCAAGCGACTCGTGCGCTGGCAGATGGACAAACCCTGGCTGCGCTTCAAGCGCCTATGGCGGCAAGAAGAGAACGGAAATTGTTGGCTCGGACTGGAGCTCAAAGCCAAAGTCCAGGTGCTGTGCGGGCTTTTGGTCAAGAAGGAGAACCGGCTAGGGACTCGCCAACATCGCGTGTTTGGCCTTTTGCTGGGAGTCGAAGCCTCACAAGCGCTCAAGACTCGACAAGAGGCAGCCGATGTGAGCGTTGAGAGCTTGGTCGCGCTTTATGAAGGTTTACTACCGACATCGAAGCCTGCTGTTGATCTGGCTGATGGTGCTACGCCCGTGCTCTCGAACCAATCAAAGCCTCTTCGACTCAAGAGGTGGCTCAACAAGCGCAAAGCGATGTGGACCAACAGGTGTGAGAACTGGAAACTGAGCCTGACCCGCAGTTTGCTGTTGTTCTACTGGCACCTGGTGCTCTGGCCACTCAGCTACCTGGTTGATCGCAACTCAACCAAGAATCGACAGCGGGCAGTTCACCTCTTAGAGCAACAGCAGCGCTTCGCTCTCACCAAGTATCTGAGGCTCATGTACCACCAGTTGGACCCTACAGCAAAGGGCAATCGCCCAAACTTTGCGTGTGAGTACTGTTCCGAGCCATTCGCGACCGCACATGCATGCAATTTGCACCTGCGCACCTGCAAACAATGGCACAGCGAGCAGCTTCTCGAGTGGAAAGCCATACAGCAGGACGTCGCGTTCCTAGCAGCTCAGCAAAACAACCGATCACGCCAGCCCACTTCAAGTCTACTGCTCTCGAAAGCAACCACTCCACAGGAGTACCTCGATTTTTCCACTTTCCAGTTTGAATCAGGATCTCTGAAGCAAATACTGTCTGAATCTGAGAAATTGTGGAGATTCTGTAGCAGCAGCAACAACACCCGCAAAGCCCTCCGAATGCTGATTGAAATGGCGGTTTGCTGCGGAGCGGATGGTCCGAGTGGTGGGATTCGTCAGGGTCGGCAGGTGGCGCTGGGGCTCGTCGCATTTCTGCTGCTGTCGCTGCCACGACCCTCTTCTTCTGAGCTCCTGCACCCACTCGCAGTCGCACAACTGCACGCCTTTGTGGACTGGAAACCGATGGAATCCCAGGATCCTTCTCCGAAGAGCGGAACGCTTGCCACCACCAACCAATCCGAATGGATCAGCGAAAAGGAGCTCTTCACCAAGCTGCTTCTCTCCAAGCCAACAACGGGATCGTCGTCGTGGTCAGTTGGACGTTTCGTGGCGATCGCAACGCGCGCAGCGAGCTGCTGGTGGCAGCGCGCAAAGACGTGGGTCCGTTCAGCTTCCAGCTCTTCCAAGTATCACCAGCACTCTCAGGCGGCCAGTAATAGCACCTCGGCGACCGTTCTTCCAGTGGCCTGAGAGGTTTGAAAGTCAGGCAGGTTTTGCATTTGCAGCCACCGAACGGACTGGAGGTTACCGAACAGCTCAACGTGTCTGCACTGTGTTGTATCAAGGACTGCGAGGAACGTTCGTGCGATGGAGCTGCTGGCTGCTGAACTTCAGAGATTACGAGGAACTAAAGTGAAAAAGTGACGGACAAAACTCTGTCGTTGTGGCATCACGTCGTCGTTTTTTCCTAGAACTTATGAAATCGGATATCCTCCGTGTGGACAAAGATGCGAGGCCACGCGCTGCTGCTTCTTTGTTGCTTGCGTCCAAACTTTTTCGCTGAGAAAAGTTTTCCCCTGCGAAACTTAAAAAAAACACCAATCTCTTTGGACAACAAAAGCAAAAATGAACACGAACTTCCGATCGAGAGCGGTTTGCGACGGGGTCACACGCTTGGGTCACACGCTCTGCGTGTTTCTGCTGCTTCGAGATCGGCAAAGACACGAAACTGAGTGAGAGAACTGATCTTTACGAGAGAAGACCAACAGGTGCGGACAATGGCAGGAGTAAACAGAGGATCTCGCCTGGAGCACTCTCAACATTGTGTTGACAAACTTTGTCGTCAAACCTTCACTGGCATGATTCGAAAACACGATGTTACATTCCAAAGTACATCGCGTTTTGGAATTTGGACTTGTTGTTGGCATGAAATGGAAAGTACTGCATCGTATTTTGGAGTTAATGATGATTTTTTGGTCTCACTTTTGTGGAGTCAGAGATGGCTTCATGCCACACTTGAAGTTTGGGGCAACAAGCAACTGTTTGTTTCTCTGGAAACGAAGCTCGCTGGTGATGAAAGTCGCGAACTTCGTTTTCTGAGATGACCACGTCACTTTGAAGATCTCAAAGACATCTTCAAGTTGCTGTAGACATTTTTTTCATTTTTTTTTCTCTCGCAAGATCCGGCCGACGTCACCTCGTCGGATCGCAACAAAAGATGCAAACGAACTTGTGGCTTGATGGACATCAAGCTACAAACTCCGTTTGGGTTTACCAACACGGATCGTGTCTGGGGATTCAATCTATAATCTGGGTATAAGATCTTTCTCTCCGAAATCTATCAAAACGATCCAAAGTATGCCTTCTCACACATGGGTGCGTTTTGTATGGAGTGCGAATATCCACCTCGAGGGCAAAGTCATCAGAATATAACCCGCTGGGGGGTTGGTTGCACCGTATCACCCGATGGCTGACTTGCTCATGTATTTCATCGCATTCTGGCTACTTGTCATTATTGTGCAGAAGAAAGAAAATAGAGAGGCGATTCGTTCCCGGATTCGTTGTGTGGTTGCTTTCACAAGTCGCTTTTGTATAGCTACAGGATAGAGTCAGGGTCGTCTCTTCAGTACCAGAGGGTATTAATTTGCTGCATGAGTTGTGCCAAGTCCCCATTAGCCAACGATAGATAGCCATTTATTCGATCCGCATGATTGAAGCTCCTACTGAAGTAGCCAGTCAGTCTGCTAATATACTTGTGTGAGACTACGGTCTATAATAGAGAGCGAGCTCTCTTGCGAAGAGTGTGCAATCGCAATGTTGAACAGGCGAATGAAGAGCTGCGGCATTGCTGGGGCCATGCACTTGAGTACAACGCACGAACCACTTTGGCTGAATAATGAAGCCTGGTAGGAATGGAGGGTCGCAACAATATTGTGACTGGTGCACAGACAATTCATTTTCCATTATTGCAAAAAGAGTCTCAGATCTTTGGCTAAAGTCAGTTTTCAGGCTCGTTTTTTTCTTTTGCTGAAACTGCCAAAATCCACACAACATGGCAACAAGTTCCGTGCGCAAGTTCTGCCTCTCATGTCCACCTGCGTCACCCTTTATAATGCATGTATTCTCTAATATCACTACGAAATGTAATGAAAAGTATTGCTTACTATAATTTAAGCAATATTGTTTGTCGAAAGGCTATTCGATGCTATAAAGGTAGACAAGCGGACGTGGGACTGGATGTTTTTCTCTCTCGTTCGTTTTTCTGGTAAAAGCCCTCAAGAGAGTCAAGAGGGAGATCCCGAGCAGTCACTGAGAGACAGACACGCAACAACTTGCGTAAAAGACGCACGCACAACAGCAAACAAATCACAATCACACACACCACAAACAAACCACAACAACTTGCTCTGCAACTTGCAGCGCATTTGCCGAGTGTGAGCGCCCCGCGTCACCCGCATCCATTCTCTATACTTATCCCGCGCGCTGGCGTTTGTGCTGGCGCTTCCAACGGGGCTACTCGCACTTCCTCCGTGCATCAGGCGCCACAACCAAACAGCACCAACAGCAACGTCAAGATCCCCACCGGAGCCGCACGCAAAACAACAAACAGCAGCTCATTCCCCAATCCGCCACGCATCCGTCACGTCTCCATCTGTGTACGTGGCCTTCGTACCAACACGCAAAGCAAGCAAGCAAACAAGCCTTGCGCGCGCAAGTTCAACAGCAACAAGTGTACCCCCAACAAGCGTAACCCATCCATCCCGCCAACAAGCATTGCATTGCATTGCGATAACCAGTTAACCACCCCGAGCACAGCAGTACCACCAGCACTAACACCACCAGTTCCAGCCACAATGACCGCTATGGTGCTCCCAGACCTCGCGAGCATGACCCTGAGCGACAGCGCGAACGCGGCCGCCCAGGGCCTGAGCGAGGGCATCTCGGCGCGCTTCTCGTCCTGCAAGCAGCTGCGCGCGACGCTCTACGGCGAGACGACGCTCTGCCAGGATGAGCGCAAGCAGAAACAGCTCGTGGTGCTCAAGCGCATCTCGCTCAAACTGCTGCGCGCCAACGCCGAGCACGCGCGCGAGAACCCGGCGCGCGAGCGCGACGTCATCGACCTGCTACGCAAGACCGGCGGCCACGCGCACGTCGTCAAGTACGAAGACCAGAACGAGGACGACACGACCTCGGGCTCGTCCATGTTTGTCCACGAGGACAACTTGTACATCGTCATGGAGTACTGCTCCGGCGGCGACCTCTACGACTACGTGTGCAAGAAGCCCGAGTCGCGCATGCACGAGATCGAGGCGCTGCGGTTCTTCCACCAGATCGCCAGCGGCGTGCAGTTCCTTCACGCGAACGGCATCGCGCACCGCGACCTGTCGCTTGAGAACGTGCTCCTGCAGTCCGGGAACGCCAAGATCTGCGACTTTGGCCTGAGCACGGACGCGAACGAGCTCTGCGACGACGTCGTGGGCAAACTCTACTACATGGCGCCGGAGGTCGTGCGCGCGCAGGGGCTCTACGACCCGAAGAAGGCCGACATCTGGTCCCTGGGCATCCTGCTGTTCATCCTGCTGACCGGTTCCCCTCTGATCGCGGACGAGACCCCGCGGGAAGCGACCCTGAAAGTGCTCGAGAAGTGCGGCGTGGCCAAGATCCTCGAGATGTGGGAGCTCCAGAAGCTCATGGCCAAGGACACCGTGGCGCTGCTCGAGGCCATGCTCCAGGTGGACGCCGCGAAGCGCGCGAGCATCGAGTGCGTGCTCAAGCACCCGGCGCTCGCCCTCTTTGACAAGGCCTGAGGTGTGAGGCTGAAGGCAAGAGCCATTTTTGTACCGACTATTGTAGAGAAATTTTTTGAGAGAAGATGAATGACGAGTGTACCAAGTAACAGAACGAGAGAGAGAGAGAGACCCAAGTGTAGAGAGTTAGATAGAGAAAGTTTGGCAAGTATTTAAAAAGAAAAGTGTTTGTGAAATTATATCGAGAGCCGTCCTTCGTACGATATCATTTGGCCATTGCAAAGTGCACTACTCTGGACGTAGCATTGACTGTACTACCATAAGTAAGCATTACTCTGCAAGAGTACCCCCGTGCGTGTAGAAACAACTCGAGGTCCTCGGTTTTCTTCGGTCTACAGAATTCACGGATGTCACACTGCGCGCACGTTCAGAATGTAGTCGGCGGCGTTTCGTTTTCCCGGAAGTTGGCGAGGACTGAGCCGCTGGCTTCCGATGGGTTTTCCTCCTATTGAGCCACTTCCACAAGCGGGTATCGAATCAACTTCGCCATTGTCACGGTAGAAATCGGTTTGCGCAACCAATTTCCGCTCCAAAACCGCGACGTACGCGCCAATTTCCTGCAGTTTGCTCTCAAACTCGCGCTTCTCCCTCCCGAGTCGCTGCAGTCGCACAAAGTACTTCTTCAGCTGCGTCTGCTGCACCTGCGCGACCTGCTGGTAGCTGCGCACCATTTCGCGCTTCTTGTCGACGATTTGGCCGAGTTGCGCCTCAAATTTACCCGCAAGTTGCTGCAGCCGCAGGATCTCGACGTCTTTGCTCTTGAGCTGCGCGTTGAGTGAGGTCAGCGGTAGTTTGCGCAGCTGGGCTTGTTGCCGGAGTTTCCGCTTCTGATCGTGATTGTAACTCAATGATTGGGACTCGCTGTCGCTTTCACAGTCAGAATCTACCTCGTCACTCTGTTGACCTGGACAGCTCAATAGACCTATTTTGTCCCTGAAAAAGAGCTTAGACTCCTCGACCTGGCATCCTAGTGGAATGGGAATCGCGGACTCGAGCTTTTTGCGCAGGACCTCAAGTTCGTGGGCTTGCTGGACCACGAGCATCTGCAAACGCTGACGTTCTGGATCGTCATGCTGCTGCTGATACACAAAACTGTCCAAAGTGTTATGCTTTGGTTGTAGTTGAGAGACTGATTGTTGCTGACCACTGGTCAACTCTGCACTCAGCTTGGCTTTCACAATGTTCTCAAGACTGCCTCCGCATCCCATCCCACTGCTGTTAATTGCACTCGTGTCGTTGCGCCGCTGAATGAGCGATGCGTTGAGCTTGGCGAGCTGCTGTACCTGCTGGAACATGAGCAGGCACTGGTGGTGGTCGCGCTTCGCCTGCTGCTGGCTCTGCGTCCGGAGCTGCGCCAGCTCTTCGCGGAGCGCGTCGCAGCCTCTGCAGCGCTACGCATGAGGATCAAACCACAAGGAGGTACGATTCACACCTCATCGTCAGAGAGAAGCTACAGTGTGTGTGAAAGAGTTCTGAAGGTCCCTTGGCGAGGTGCTAGGTAGTTGAGCTGGTTACCTGGTGCTGCTGGGCTGTCGGTCTCTCCATGTTCCACACTCTAACGAAGAGGCAATGTTCACGCTGTTAACCCTTCAGATATACGAATGAAACTGCCCACCACAAGACGAAAGAGAGAGAAGGTTGGTTGCTAGTAGTAATAGTGCTGAGACGAGGCTATTTGTACGGTAAATCAGATGAAATGGCTACATTTTGGTCAACATGTAGCCATTTAGGCCTTGTGATCCCTTCATTTAGCTATTATATAGAGGTTCTTCGGTGGTCGAGTGCCATCTAAAGAGGTTGGGTAGACCATTCCCCTCATTCATCATCATCACAAGCAGTGATTTGCGCGGAGCCATTGGAACTGGAAGCTGTAGTCGGCGCCAAAGTGCTCGAGCGGCTGCACCGCGAACACGACACAGAGCACCAGCTTGGGCTGCACCATTTGTCACTGGCGCTCCAGCACGAACGCGAGCTGGTGGATCGACGCCACGTGCAGCTTCTTGTCCAGGAACGAGAGCAGCTCCAGGAACCCGTAGAGCAGCACGTTGGCGACCGTGCGCTGAAGTTTGTCGTCGTCCAGGTCGCGCAGCTGCGCGTAGTAGACCCGGTTCGGGAGACTTCGCATCATCAGCAGGTAGAGGCAGTAGACGATCGGGATCATCACCTCCGCGTACTCGATGAGCACCACAAACTCCACGACGTGAAGCAGCTACAGCACGCTTTCCACTTGTTCACGTCGCTCGGATGAGCTGAGCGCGTCCACAAGGCGTCTCTCCTGCTCGCTGAGCTCTGGAGAATCATTGCATTCACGCTGCGCCTCGGAGGATGCGAGTTTCTGGACGGCGTTGTTTGCAATCGTAGGAACAACCCTCGAGCGCCTTTGTCCAGCGATCACTGTTTTTGTTTGGAAGCAAAGGGTACGATGGTGCGTTGAGCTGGTAGGTGCTGTAGCTGGCCGGAGCTCTGAGCCCGAGTCGGCGTCAGCGTCGGCGTTCTGGAGGATACTGCCGTCCTTGTCTGTTTCCAGAATGTACAGAACTAGTCGAATCAAGTTCGGATGTCCAGCTCCAACGGCTGTATTTCCAGTGGAGTTATCCGCAGGCTTCGCTGCCTCCAGGCTTCGGTGACTTTAGCAATACTCGTGGTAGTGCTGGTATTTGAAGCTCCCAGAGTTGGTGGCGCGGTCGTTGTTGGCGTCCAGGACGATCGAGTGGGCGAGTTGATCCGACGCAGCGACGCACACGCGTGAATGAAATCCACGGCCATCAGGACGACCACCGTGTACCTCGACGACGCGTTCTGCATGGAGAACGCCACGTGGAGCGCGCGGAGGACCTCGACGTTGAAGATGGTCTTCTCGGGCTTGAGGTCCTGGAGGTGCTTGACGCTCGCGTTGATCCAGTTCTTGGCCGCGAGCTTCAGCACCGGCAGGAGGAGCGCGAACGCGGTCTGCTTGGATGACGCGAGGCTCGTGAACGCGTAGCTGAACACGGGGTAGATGTACGTCAGCGACACTTGCTTGGCCACGAGGATGAAATAGTTGACAAACTGCGATCGGACCTCGGGGTTCCTTCGCAACGCGTCTCCCTAAGCAACGCAGAGACACATCGCGAAGATCGCACAGGTATCGATGGAGCCCAGCGACAAGGTGAATGGCAGTGGAAAGCCGATCAAGTACGTCAAGCCAAGCGCATTTGCAGTGCCGGAGGCCGCGACCACGGACGTCACCCATATGATCTGTACAGTAGTGGTGGGCAGTCTCGGCACAACTTGGCGGAGCTGGACCAGGGTCCCCATGGTGATCATCCAAGTCATCACGAACCCACGGAACCAGAACACCTGGCTATGCTGAAGTCCCAGATCTGGCGGCTCGAGACGCAGAGAGCCCAGCAGCGTGATCGCAGCGAGACACGGTAGCGGCGCGAGCGCGACAACCGCCCATGAGCGGGCCAGCGACGTGGTCTTCTGGTACTCGCAGAAGTGGCGCAGCCGCGTGGCCGAGTACTTGCCGTGCCGCTCGACCTGGACGGAGCCCCAGATGTGGACCACTTTTGCTACACACTCGCGCGAGTTTCGCCATGAGAGCCGAGGGAATAGAAGAAAGAGAAAGCGACAGCTAGAGCTACTTTGAGGGTTTGTGCTCGTCCCCAAGTTTCGGGTTGCGTTCCATTCCATTGGTAGCAAAGTTCATAGTTTTACAATTTTCATTTGTCGTTTTAGCTACGAAAGGTAAATTAGATACATGGTGGCTGGCGCTGCTGCTGCTAGCCAGACCGACTTCTTAGACCAGAGTGGCGCCGGCGCGGCTGCCCGTGGGTGACGGCGGCAGGTTGCGCAGCATGCGCACGACATCTTCTAGCCCCAGGCTCGGGGTCCCGCCAAAGATGCGCTTGAGCAGGTTCGTGCTCGCGATCAGGTCGTGGAGCTTGCCGTTCGCGTTCGCGATCGCGAAGCGCATCTTGCGCACCGCGAGCTTCTCCTGCATGTCCGAGAGCACCTGGATGGTCGTGGCGTCCATGTCGTTCATGTGACGCGCGTCCAGCACCACGCCCCGTGTGCGGATGCCGATCGCACCCAAGCGCGCGATCTCCATCTCGATGAACACCGCGACGCGCTCACAGTTGGCAAAGTACAGCGAGCTCTCGACGCGCACGGCCACCACGTCGTCCAGGTGACGTGCCTGGTGGTACGTGTCGCGGTCGACAAAGCTGCCGTTGTCCAGCTCGCCCAGGATCACGACCGGAGACGTCTTGGTCTTGTACATGAGCGCGAGTACCGACACGATGATGGAGCCGATGAGGCCGTCGAGCACGCCCAACCCAAGGGTCAGAATGAACGAGAGCACCCACACGACAAACTCGTCGCGCTTGACACGATACAGCCACTTGGCTTCGTGGAACTCGACGAGCGAGAAGCCCGCGACGATGATGATCGACGCCAGCGTGGCGCGCGGCAGGTAGTACAGCGTCCCCGTCATGGTGTAGAGGCAAAAGATAATGATGAGCGTCGTGATGATCGACGCGAGCTGCGTCTTGGCGTTCTGCAGGTTCACGGCCGTGCGCGACATGCCGCCGGTCGGGGGCATCGCCTGGAAGAAGCCGCAGACCACGCTCGCGAGCCCCAGACCCGTGAGCTCCTTGTCCGTGTCAATGTCCTCGCCTCGCTGGATCGCGAGCCGCTTTGACATCGCGATACTCGACAGAAACACGACGATGCAGATCGTCAGCGCCTTGAGCACGATCTGGCCAAACTTGTCGCCGGCGATCAGGCCGTTGTTGAAGCCGTACCAGGGCTCCAGGGGCGTCGGGAACCCGGAAGGCACGTCGCCAGTGAGCTTGAGCTTGTTGGGGCCGAGCGAGTAGCCGATGATCCCGCCAAAGACGCACACAAGCAGTGGACCCAGGTCGCAGAGCGTGCGCGCAATGAAGATGAGCAGCAGCAGCCCCTTGGACTTGGGCAGCTCCTTGGCCGGTTGATGACCGTCCTCGCCGAGTTCCTGCGCGCGCGTGGCCTCCATGCTCACGTACTGCTGGTCCGTGAGCGAGAAGCCGTGGCTGTGCATGGCCTGGGTCGGCGGCGCGTGCGGCTCGTGGCCGTGGTAGTCCGGGACCGGGGTCAGGATCTGCTGCATCTCCAACTGGTCTTCCTTGGAGGACGCCGTTGGCGCCGACACTTCGGGCTCGTCAAAGAGACGACTGACCACCGGGCTGGGGAAGAAGCGCTTCTTGATGAATCGCAGCGCGAAGAGGAACGCGATGGAGACCGAGCAGAGCCAGAAGCTGTACTTGTTGGTCTTGCCGATGCCCTGGAAGATCTTGTAGACCGTCTGCGGCGGGTACGTGGCGTGTTCGACCTTGATCTGCAGCCAGTTCTGCACCTGCGCGAGCGCGATGAGGAACCCGCCGGCCGAGATGAAGCCGCCCATGACCGGGCGCGAGAAGAAGTCAGCGATCTGGCTCAGGTTTAAAATTCGAATCAGCAGCAGGATGCAGCCCGAGAGGAACGCGAACATGATGCCCGTGGCCACGCGCTCCTTCTCGTCCTCGATCGGGTTCAAGATCGTGCCCACGAGCAGCGCCACTTCCGAGCCGCTGGCCACCGACAGCACGGTGGACGAGCCAAAGAGCGCGTAGATGAGCGGCGCCGTGGCCGCCGTGTACAGTCCGTGGTGCGCCGGCACGTGCATGATCGTCGAGAGCGAGACCTCCTGCGGGATGAGCATCATCGCGACCGTGATCCCCGCCACGATGTCGAACTTGAGGTCGCGCTTGACCTGGTACCGCGGCAGCCACTCGAGGATCGGCACGTGGTGCTGCAGGTGCTGGTAGAACGTCTTCTTGGGGAGCGTGAAGAGCGGCTGGTGCTGCTGCGTAAGCGGCTGCGAGTTGCTGCCCGAGTCGCTGGACGTCGACTGGAGGTTGCTGCGCCGCATGATTGTGTCTCTCTTGTGTCTCTTGAGTTGGTGATTCCTGGGTGCTGGTGATGCAATGAACAGAGAGAGCTCTTGGTCTGAGTGCCGTGGTCAATGCAAATGCAGGAATGAGAGCTTTGGACCACGACCCAAGAGCCACGAGCCACGGGGCCAACAGCGGAATGGGATGTGGCGTTCCTCTGTTGCAGAGCAGAGGTGATCAGATGATTAGCTCATTGATATTTTTCTATTTACCTGTTTATTTCATGCATTTTACTCTTTCATGTAACACATACGTTTGATACAACACTCAGGTGATTATATTTGAACCGTTTTATTGTGTGGTTTGCCTGTTTAAGTGGAGGTAGTGGGTGGAGGAGAGGGCGTTTGTGCAACGGTTGGCGAGGTGGTTCAGATTCCCGAGAGCATTGATTGATTTTTTGCGCGTCGCTGATTGGCTGGAGGAAGAGACAGTGGGATCTCGCGGTGGGCCAATCACAACGCGACAATTCGGTTTGTCAAATCGAACTGGCTGCGAAAAGTCACACTTGATTTTTGTTATGCGGTACTTGAATTTATTGACAGTATTTCAGCCAATAAGTAGCTCTCAGTATAATATTATGATGTTTGATTTGCTAAAATAGAAAGTAGTATGTACATGTGATTGGCCAGCTGGACCAGCCAATGTCGTGTTTGCGAGTTGCTTTGTCATAAGCTTCAGCAGTCGTCAGATGGAGATGCCAAGAGAAGCCATGGGACGACTTCTTGTGTTGCTCTGCCACCAGCCAAAGCTACTGCCTGATGTAAATGTGCGCAATCAGAGACGAATGCGTTGTCACCACTGTCAACGCCAAAGATCTTTATGCTGGTCGGTGATGGTCTCTGTAGAGATGCCGTTATCATCAATAGATATGAGAGCTCTTCTCGGATAGAAGAGTCTAGACTCGGGAAGAAGAACGATCCTGAGCTTGCAAAAGAGGGGGAACGAAGAGGGAATAAGTTTGATGGGACATGGCGATCCTGTTGTCATCTCCTCCATAGAGTTCTCTATCCGTGTGTTTCGTGCTGTTGTCGTTAATAACAATGCTCTCGGATCTTCAAGCTCCGGCTGGTTGCGTTGGGGAAATGGCAACCCTGTACAGCTCCGGCTCCAGCACTGTGCAAGTTGGCGGAACGTCCGGTGCAGTTGTCCCTACAACCCTCCCTAAATTGGTCAATTGCACTGGACAAGATAATGATTTGTTATAAAGGTTCTTGAATACGAAAGTCCTAAATACAGTAAATTTATTATTAAGCAGCTTAAGTAAAGCACAGCAGATCGATGTTGATTAACATTTGACAAAATATTAATTTCGCAGGATTGAATTGGGGAGGTTTGAACTTGCAGTAAATTACAATACAGAAGATCCAGAAAGGACCCCACCTGTGAAGAACCGGAACAGCTCTCCCTCCATCCAGTCCTCCAGCAAAAAGCGATTAGCGACGCGTTGTTTGTTTCCTAATAAATCCAGGGAGCCCCGGGCTGCATCAGGGCTCGCTCGTACATTTGCAAAGTTTATCGATCGACGGTAGGTTGCCATCAAACAGGAACACGCCGGGACGTAGCATCCGATGGAGGTGTATTCGTGTACTGAAGTGAAGTATTATTAGTAATAGTATTGTCTTATATGCCTCCTGACCTCTGGCGGATGCTCAGCCCACCCACCGCTCGCATAGCAGCCTTCCAAGCTATTGCCATAGACCTCTTTAGACGCAACGTAATACTAGGTATACCTGAGACCGAGATAGGTTATCGTAGAAAGGTAGGTCGATTCGAGCACGAACCTGATCACATGCGTAAATGTTTCTGCCTCCCATGTCATCTTTCTGGATTTGGAATAATTCGCAAGTCCACCAGCGAGGTTTGCTTTCAAGATCGTTGACAACTTGAACCAGATTCAACACATGTGTCCGTGCTCCAATATGTATCTCGCGAGTGGTGATCGGGAAGCAAAATAGTCGGTCTCGAGTACCGGCAGATCACCTTGTCGCACGGCACCGCCACGTCCAGCACGTGCGTGATCTGCGAGTCCCAGAACGAGATCTAGCGGTCTCGTCCAGCGGGCTGCGTCGGCCGGTAGCGTGTTCGAGACTGACAGTGAGCCTCAGGCTGGACCTGAGGAAACACCGGGTCCACGATGTTCTTGAGCAGCCAGGTTGTCTGGAGAGCCGCTTCCTTCGCCCATACGAACGAGAAGTAGCCTCTTTTTCTGAAAGCTTCTTCCTCGAAGGGCTTCGCGCGGATCGCGGCGCACTCGTCCAGCCGATAGAGGAAGCAGAAAGCGGCCGTCACGCCAGCGTTCAAAACGACAAGTGCTGCGAGCCACACCACTCAACCGGGGAACACAGGCAACCAAGAGCAATACCAAACCCCAGAGATGCTTTCGTCTACGGCTCAGGATGAAAAAGCCGACATTTGGGGCGTCGGAAACCTGATCTTGACTGCTATCCCTCGAATCCCAAGCGCGCTGGAGGACATTCAAGACGCGTGTCTTCAAGACGACTCGAAGGCGAGACCAAGCGCTGCCGAATTACTGGAGAGACTCGAGTTGGTACTTGATTTGCTGAGCGATTGAGCGATGGGTAGGTTTGAGAATGATTTGCTAAAACGAGGTCACAAGGTTAGTGGGTAGACATATTCTAGCAAAAAGAACGCGCTTTAATCTCAGAAATGTTGAAATGTTGGGAACTGGGTATAACGCACACATACACATATGTACCCTTACGCGCTACTCGTGAAGATGGTATTGAGTCGATTGAATCTATGGACAGACACCCACGCAGACACAACATCAGGTATCAATTTAGAACCGTCAGCTCGTAGCTCCGAGACCTCTCACGACACCATACACGCCCACACGTACCAATGCCAGCTCCATCGCTGCTGCTGCTCGTGTGTCTTCTAGCCTTTCGTACAGCTCTTGCGCGCGCGCGTCACAGTCCTGCGCCACTGTGGCTGGAGACTGCTGGTTCATCGCTGCGATGTCCGCCTCTATCGAATGGAAGCGCGCGAGTTCGTCACGGAGCGACTGGATTTCCTGCTTTTGCTGGCGAAGCGCGTCCTATCAAAGCCAAGTGGACAGTACCCTTAGTGAGGTTTTCGTTACAAACAACAATTGAGAACAGAAGCCAAGGTTGAGCGAGTGGGCTCCTCCCTACTGTACCTTCTTGCGCCTGCGGTAGCGTCGAGAGGCTTCTTGCGTGCGCAATCGCTTCTTGAACGGCTCGAACTCTGCGGCGGTCAGCTCGAAAATCTCATTTGTTGGAGCTGTTCCTGTAGCTTCGCTACCAACCGGCAAGTGCACTGCTGAGGCTGTACTCGGTGGCGACTGGTCTAGTGTGCTGGTTCTAAAGACCGAAGCAAAGTCCATACGCGCGGGTACAGGCTGACGCACCAACAAGGAGATGGTGCCGCTGATGGAGCGGCTTTGAGTGGACTCTGAGTCTGCTGGAACTGGTGAAGGTGGCGGCAGCTGCGCAGCCATCTCTGTCGCTGAACAATCGTTGCCTTCACTCCCACAATGCTGACCTGGAACTTCGCAGTCCTTAGCATCAGCTTTGCGAGGCTCTCTCTTGTCTTCGTCGCTGCCGCTGCTGTGGTCCTGCAGCAGTAATGCGAGGACCTCGTCCATCAGGTGGGAATCGGGCCATCTGCTGCTCGGAGAGCTCGGGTGTGGCGCGCACTCTTCGCGCGCAGAGTGCGTTTGCTGAATCGCCATCGTGGCCAATGTCGTATTTTGGACTCTGACGGCAAGATCGCAGCTGTTGTATCACTGGATATGAGGAAAAGATTTCCTTCCAGTGCCAGCGACAACCCGTGTTTGCGAGTGTGGGAACGAGGGGGCTTCCTCTTCTCCCAATTTATTAAGGACACGCTCTGGACTCTGCACTTTCGCGCTTCCATCGGCTTTTTCATCACTTACTCGAGACGAGTGACGAGGAGGCTGAGTGAGCTGCGACGCTGGCAGCATCGCAGAAAACCCGTGAAGCCCGCCCACCAGAGCCCACGCTCCTTCGCTTTGCGTAAGTGAGTGAGCTTGCTGCAGAATGATGGTTTTTTTTAGAACCTCCAGTGGACAGTGGGTATCCATTCATCGACAGAGCGAAGAGGTCCGCATTTTCTCACCTCCGCCTCGTCCCTCGCAGCAACTCCCATGTTCTCCTCGTTGGATTCCAGGCCGGCCTTTGACCAATTCATTGAACCTGCAATACAGCATTTGCACGTCGTTCATAAGTAGCTCAGTAAGTCGGAATGCTTACATTTTTCATCTAAGTCCAACGAGCCACTTACCGTTCAGTCTGCAATTTTTGTCAATGATGACTGTCTTGTGGTGGTGCATTGTAATGTTTCCGAGGCAGACCTTCACGCCATTCCTTCGCAGATAGTTCACTTGCGAGTAGATGTTTTGGGCCTCCGTCGCGTCTGCCAACACGCGAACTCGTACGTCCTCGTTCAACTTGATCAAAGCTTGAGAGAGCTAACAAAAAGAGTACGCATGTTAAGACAAGATAGTTAGGCAAATCATGCAAACAGCAGGTACGCATACATAAAAACAATAACAGCAAGAACTCACATCGGAGGTGAATACCTCATAAGTTGCATATTGTGTTACTGGATCAAAAAATACCGTTCAGAGCGTGTCAGGCCGGACTTTTTATGCCGCTGCTGCGTGCGATTGTGGGGGTTTGGGGGAGACATGAGTTGTTTCAGATAAAATGGTGCCAGAACCGGGTACTTTGTGCTTTCTTTGTGTTCTTTGAAGCACCGCCATTTTTGAAATCGCCAGGCAGGAGAGAGCAGAGCAGAGCAGCGAAGGCCGAGAGCTCTGCTTAACACAGACAGACAGACAGACACACAGGTCGCTACTGACAAGTAGCCGCTTGCGCCCGACGTACGATCGGACGCGATGGACATCTCGAGCCTGCTGTCGCCGTCCTTGGAGCCGCTACCGACGCCCCTGGAGACGCAGGAGGAGGCGACTGACAGCAGCGGTCGTCAGCTCAGCTCCTTCGCGCTTGCGGCAACTGTTTATAAAGAGAACAACGCGCCAGCAGCGACTGGGGATGTAGGTCAGCAGGTTGTGCCGCTCGATGGCACGCGACCTCGAGTGGCAGCGCCAGGCAAACGAACAGCTCAACCCAAGGCGAGAGCTCCGACTAGAAATGCCAGGCAGAAGAAGCAGAAGCAACAACAACAGCAGCAGCAGCAACTGACAGTGGCTGTCAAGCCCAAGAAGAAGCGACGGCTCTCGGTCAAGCAGCTGCAGATCCGGCACGAGAACGAGTTGGACGAGTCCCAGCTGTACAACCTCACGCTCGACATCAACGACCTCAAG
>JAASFI010000465.1:0-26736 GCA_023333705.1 Globisporangium viniferum | reverse complement strand
GCCTCCGTCACCTCCATGACGGGCGATGCCTTCGACGCCTTCTTGATCTTCGTGTGGTGCTTCTCGACGAAGAAGGCAGACTCGGTCGAGGTCTTCACCGCGTCCGGACGCTTCACATCGACGGGAGCCACCTGGTAGCGAACGCCGTACTTCTTGTCAGCAGTCACGTTCTTCGACTCGAACGTGACCTCCATCGACTGGAGCGCTTGGAAGTAGTTGGCTGTCGCGACGCTGTCGAGAGGCTGTGGTCGCTGCTTGGCCATGAGGTTGGAGAAGTCGACTTCGTTGCGCGAGCGCTTCTTCTTGTTGGACGCGTCAGTGAAGCCATCGTTGGCTCCGTTGGTCAACAACAACTTTGGCTTGGCTATGGCTTTCGGACTTCCGGGAGGAGTGATCCTGCCGTTGGATCCGTTGAAAGTCGAGATCGATAACGCATCCGAGTTGCTTCCTTGAGGCTTGACGAGCTGATTGGCAGCGGACGGCTTGCCATGCTGAGCTCCTTGCTGTTGGAGCTGGCCTTCCCGGTTCTTCGCGTCCTGCACTGCCTTCTGCAGCGAGGTTTGCTTCGGCATCGGTTTCGCGTTCGAGTTCGCAGCTTGCGCGTATGTCTTCGGTTGCTGTTGTTGTTGCTGTCGAGCTAGCTCTGGGACGGGCTCAGGCGGTGGGAACACGCTGTCGTGCGTGCCGAGATCGAGTCCGTGGTGCGAGCGATAGCCATACGGCAGGCGCTCAGAACTGAACGGCGCATTTTCCCCGTGAACAGGATGAAGCTTGTTGTCGAAGACCAGCTGATCACACACACAGTTGTTGATGATCAGAGCTGGAGGACACGATCTCGACAGGAAGTACACCCGCCATGTCGCAGACGTGACTCCAGTCATCATGTTCACTTCACGGAACGTATCATACACTGGCTTGCATCCAAGAAGGAACAGTCGGTGCAGGATCGTGTCCGTACCCATGTCGCGGTCTACATTGGAAATATCCAAGTAGTACTTGTCGCCAAGGATGTCGAACTCCTTGAAGGTGAACACACCTCCAAGGATGTTCACCTTCGTGTGCTCCAAACGCACACAGGTTTCTTTCGACTTGACCTTGACGCGCAAGTCGCCGCCCGGCATCTTGGAAATCTGGCCAATCTCGAATTGCTTGTACAGCTCTTCGAGCGCGCTGTTTCCGCGATCCGGACTAGCAAGCGACGCCAGTATCTTGTGGGCGGAAGTCTTCGCGAGTGCTCTGCCAGTCTCGACCACCATGTTAAACTTGGCTCTCGGCAGCTGGTAGGGACGCGCTTGTTCCATTCTCGAAGCGATGAGCGACCAGTCTTGACCAGCAGCATACTGGTGCTCGATCGCTTCGATGTCCACAGCAAGAGGCTTCGGGGTCTCGACGCGCCTGCGGGCTGCTTCGATCATAACTCGGTCGCGACGGATGTCTTCTTGCTGCCGGAGCAGCTCAGCCATGGCCGGACGCGTGTTTTCGGCTGGCGCTTTCACAGTACCTCCTTCCACCATGACGACATCCCCGTCGTCAGTGGTGGTGTCAGGCGGATTCTCGGTTGAAGTACCACCCGGGGTGGTCGCTTCATCCAATCCTGTGAGTCCCTCCGAAGATGGGTTGAAGATGGAATGTTCTCCAGTTTCGAAACCACTTCCCAAATATTTGCAAGTTGAACTTGCATTTGGGGTGGGTTCGGAACCGGATCCCAACTTCGGTCGGCTTGCACTTGCACCTGCACTTGCACTTGAACTTGGGGTGGGTTCAGAGTCTTGTGACACCGAACCGTTCCCTCCCGTTCCACAAATCCGCGCTTCTGATCGGTCAGAGGCATGGGTTGAAGACGACGGGCGAGCAGACGAGGCAGACTTCTCGCTGGATTCTTTCCCGGAATCAGAGTGACGAGCGGCGTTGGCTGGGTTGGCAGCTGAGGCCGAAGCTGGATTCTTGGGAGCGACCATGGCGGAAGAAGCTTGGACAGAGTAGGGCGGTGGGAGCGGCGGGCTGGGGAGGGTTCTTTTGAAGAGTCGACTTGTGGGGCAGCCGGCAAATTGAGAAGTTCCACTATGGCTCAGTCGTTCAGTGTTGAGTTCCGGGCCTGAAGGTCGCCGGTTCGATTTTCACCTTGGGCTAATTTTCTAGTGCTCTCGCGATCGGCGTTCGAGCGTGTGTTTTTTGGTGCGGTTCGCGCGGGCCGGTTTGTGCACGTCCGGTTCACACCGAATGTTCTAGAACATCAGCGGTTCAAGGCGTGTTTGTTTTGCATTTTGTGTGTTGTGTGGTCGGAGAGCGAAGAGAGAGAGCAGGGGGTGACAAGGAGAGAGATCAAAGCAGTAGCTTCCTTTGATTATGTTCGTCAATCACACAAATACACACTCACTTTTGCATTGACCACTTCTGCAACAGTAACATCCTCACCCAAGCTCAACAGCATCGCATCTTCACCTTCTAAGAGGTTATGAGCCCAATTACGTTTGAGAAGATCGACAAGTTCGACGGTACGAGCTACCAGCTCTGGAGCTTCAAGTCGAAGATGTACCTGCGGTCTCAGGGACTGTGGGGGCAAGTGGAAGGAAGCGCTCCGGCCGACCCCGCGTTGATGGAGAAGGCGCACGCTACGATTGTGCTGGGTCTCACCGATTCGCAAGTATTCCATGTGGTCGCGACGACGACTGCGGCGGAGGCGTGGAGCATTCTTCAGCGCCTGAACGAGTCAAAGGACATGGCGAGTCGCATGTGGCTGAAGGAGAAACCCTCACTTTTCGCTACACTGCAAGTTCGATGGAGAAGCACTTTGAAGAACTGGAGGCGCTGGTGCTGCAGATGGGCGGTGCTGGGTGCCGACCGGACGGAGATGACGTGTGCGTGACGTTGCTGCACAGCCTTCCTGCTTCGTTCTAGGGTCTGGTGCAGGCGTTCCGGATGAGCGTCACGAAGTTCACGTACGGAGACGTGATCAGTCGAGTGTTGGCGGAAGACACTCGACAGAAGGAAATGGGAAGAATCGAAGAAGAGACCGCCATGCTGGCGGGACGAGGAAGGCGAGAAGGAAGGAAGAAGGTGTTCAACAAGAAGTCTGTTCAGTGTGGAAAGCTTGGACACTTCAAGCGCGAATGCCCGAATGGGAACGAGGACGCGTACGAGTCGAACGTCGCTTTCCACGTACGCGACACCGATGGGGGGCGTATGCCGTGAGTGGGTTGTCGATAGTGGAGCGTCGAATCATATGAGCGCGTCGAAGAGCGAGTTCGTTGAGTACCGGGTCGACAATGGCGGACGAACAGTGTCGATCGCGAAGACTGGTGTGAAGCTGCGCGTGCTTGGAGTCGGGACAGTCGAGCTCAAGCTTATCGTGGGTAAGCGAACTGTGAGTGCGAGGCTCGAGAATGCGCTACACGTCGAGAACTTGAGTCGCAACCTGTTCTTCATTCCCGCGGTCCTATCAAAGGCAATGAAAGTTGAGATATATCGTGAAGGGAGTAACAGTCGGAAGCGGAACGAAACGGGGAAATCTCATTTATCTGGACGTTGCTGAAGATGCCGAGTGTTACTCTGCTGCTGTGGCAAGCGATCTCTGGCACCGACGACTTGGGCACGCGTCGCTCGAGAAGATTTCGAAAATGCTGACTGCGCGTGGAATGGAGGTGTTGAGAAAGAGAACTGGTCGGCATTTTTTGAAGCAGTTGCAGGACGTGCCACTAAAAGAATCACAATACGTTGCTGAACAGGGGTACGCGCAGTCTTGCGGCACGGGTGCGACCGTGCAGCGCCGACAAGAGCTCCAAGTACACATGCGCACGACTAACAACGCCTGCTTTTGAATGTCGGTATCACCAACAACCGGCTCTCTCTACACTACTTCTTCCGAACCGTGCCTATTGCTCTGTGCGATCAGTATGCGCAGCCAGTCGGCTGTACGTGCATGCGTAGCCGGCCACCGTGTTCCTGGTTTGCTGGAGCGCGAGACACACACCTGGTCGAGAAGTAAATCGTGTCGCAAGTACACAAACACTGTCTACGAGCAAAACGACTATAACCCGAATTCAGTACCTTCTGGTCAAGAATACGCTCCCAAAGGAGGCAAATATAATCGAAGCAGCGCAGTCACAAATGGGTACGGATCTGTATTCTCTTGTCCGTGCTATTCAACGCCGTGATCCAGCGTATCTGTCCTACACCGTTCAATAGTAGTGTACATAAGCGAAGAACGCGCCAGTGAGCGACATCAGCCACGGATAAGATACGGACGAGACAACGTACGAGTGTCGTTCATAACGGGAGTTTGGCTGCTGCGTCAAAATTAAATCCGAGGGCCACCGGCTACGAGACTCTGACGCGTTTGACCTAGTGAATATTGTGTTGACAGTGAAATGTATGAGCACCCCGCCTGTGTGGACCGTCAACTCTCGTTCTACAAGCAACACAAGACCGAGCTCTATATTGCACGTGTGAGTACCACCAGCCCACCCTTGTGTAATTTCTACTAGGATGCTCATGATACCCACCATGATTGTGCTCGTTTGCTATAATAGGAAGCAGAGTCTAGCTATCAATTCGTCACTACAAGACCACGCAAGCATACACTGACGCGCTCCTGGGCAGCTACGAGATCTGTCTACCAATAAGAGTCAGGATGCGGTTTCACTGAAAGCCCAGAGCTGGAGCTGTCAGAGTACGTGGCAGTCGTGTACTTGCTGACCCACGGCTCGTGGAATCGCTAAAACTGAACGAGGCAACGGGCATGATGCTGGGTGACGAGAAAGCGGACATCTTCGTCGCGGCCCTGCCGACACCGCACTGCAACCCCGGAGGAGATTACTGCCTCCAGATGCTGATCGTCTGGTCAGCATAGAACCCACCGCAGGTACGGTGGAACTCTTGACGACCTCGTGCGACGTTTGTACGAAGAGCGGCGCGGAGAAGTCGTCAATCATGTAATGGGTCTTCTGAAGCACGACCGTAATACCCGTAGCGAGTGCCAATGAGAGGATGAGCGTCTTCGAGCACCAGTGCGCGCGGCGGCAGACGAGAGACACCGTCGCTGTGTGGCCACTGAAAAACAAGTCGCGCACAAAGATGTTGCCGTTTGCGTGTGCGATCGGGTTGACAATCGGGGTCATTCCTGGGGAGCTTCCACGGGTGAAAGGATAGTCATCTCGACGGCGAATCGAGAGACGAGCCAGCAGGGCTGGAATAATACCTGAAGAACATGCCGAGCCACTGAAGGCGCCTGCTGATGATGTTTATTACTGGCAGACAAGCCAACAGGTACAATCCATAGCAGCCAGTTAGCTAGGTACAGGCTGGCATGGTCCCTAGTGCTTCATCCTGATGCTCTTGAGCTGTTCTTGAGTTTTTTGGCGCCTGCTTGTTGTGGTTCATGCAGCTAAACATCTTGTAGTAGTTGCCGTTGTACGAGACGTGCGGCACGTTCTTCCAGTTGATGAGACTGGTGACACTCACAGTGAACCACGTCAAGCTGAACCACTACAGAAAGAATCTGAAGAAGAACTCGTGAACTCGGGTGAGACGGTCGTGAACTGCGCGATGCTCATGACGAACAGCTCAAACTCTTTCTTCTCGACGTCTTCGCCCAGTAACCAGGCGCCAAAATCTGGCGGCGTCAGGTGCGGCATAATGTCAATCGATGCCGTCGTGTCGCTCGCCAGGGACACAGGCGGCGAGAACTCCGCCACGGGCGTCAACAAGAACAACACGCCATCGAAAAAGCCCAGTGACAAACTGACGAGCCAGCAGCACGATGCACGCGGTTACCGAGTCCGCGGGTGTGAGGTACTGCGATGGTCGGCAGGTGATTAAACTGGATGCGTGCCTTGGACTTGAGCAACTCGCCGCCTACGGGTCCCGGGTGGCGCACGATTGTATTATTGAGTCGTTGATCTCGAGCAGAAAGAACTGCAAGTGATTAAGATAGCAGAGCACGCGCACGAGCAGGCCCGCGGTGACTATGCAGATCGCGTCAAACTACAGCTCCTTGAGCGTGGTGAAGCGCGACAACACCACGAAGAGCGCATCGTTCTCGGAATTCACAAAGTAATCGCACGCGAGACGAGCACGGCACCAGGGTACTTTGGCACGAACGCGCCGACCGAGAGCAACTTGATCCAAAGCACCACAATAAGAAGCGGCGAGAGGATGTACATATGCAAAGCGCCTTCGTGAACTTGAACTCGCCAGTCTCGCTCGTCGTCTTCAAGTACATGTGCGCGACGTGGAACACCGGCAGTAACGACGCGCATGTGAACACGTCAACGAACAGCGCCATGTTTGCTGACAGTGCCGTTTGCGCAATGGCCCCAAGTGGTGTGATGTTTTCAAAGTCTTCGCCCACGAAGTTGATCTAGTGTAAGACAATCTCACCGCGCGCACCGACTTCGTCTACCTCGTCTTTCATGTCAAAGTCGAAGAGCTGCGTTGACGCAAAGACATGAAAAACTCAAGCACGAAGCCCAAGAAACCGATGCCGATACTCAATTTTGCCTCGTACGCCGCGAGACCCTACGCACACTTGATTTGCAGCGGGAAGAACAGCGTCACGAGAAGCGATGACAGGAGACCGTACAAGCTGACCCCCCGACGGTACCCTTGTCTCGCAGGGTAGATGTCTGCTACTGCATCAGTAGTGAAGAACCACGACTTATTGAACGCAATGACTTCGCCCACAAAGCACGCGGCACGACATAAGCAGTAACGTCGCCAACGTCTACCACACGCCGATCTTTCGTCTCGTGTGCTCGCCCAGCGCCAGTGAGCTGGGACCTCGAGGTGATCGCACAGTTACGTTAATAAGAAAAAAGTAGTACCATAAATACTATCTACATTAAAACTAAAACTCACTATCAACTAAAGCACCGTGCTCACACGAGAGCAAAGTCACAATTAACTCACAGGTGTGTATATACTAAATAAATTTTGGACGGGTTAAACCTGGCAAATGTTGGTCGAGGACAGGCGACACTCAAACCACACCCCTGACCGTTCTGTTTCTGCTAGTTTGTGCTTGTGTGTCTGTGAGTTGAAATCGCGCATCAAGCTGTAGCACGCTAGATATTGAACAATAATATTGTCAATATTTGCTGGTACAAAATGCTGGTTTATTGCAAAAATTGTAAATTCGGGTCAGTTAATAATTGACAACAATATATTGCAATACAATTGTTGCACAATAGAGAGATTTCGGGACAATTAAAATGTATGTATTATTGCGGTTCCCAGATGTGACCCACACGAGTTGGTCACACAGTTGGTGCCAAATATGGTGCCTTGGTAGCGCTCCACCTTCTCATCTGAGTGATGATCATGTTGCTGTCACGGTAGACTTGGATGTGTATGTCTCGGTCTCTGAATCGGGATACACACTTCAGCATTCTTGCTAAGAGCGCTGCATACTCGCTGACGTTGTTCGTCGCTGCGTCTCTGGTGTATATATATCCGCACTTCGCTATCTCATACATCCCAAACTGCTCTGAGTTTGTGTTGAATTCTGCGATGTGCTCCATCCGCTGCCTCCTGACCCCAAGAAAATACGAGAAGAGTTCGGCATGGATTACGTACAGGAGGTAGGTAGGTAGGTATGCACAACTGGGGTATGCTACTCTTGTGTAAGTGTCAAGTCCGAGTTTGCATTTTTAGACCCTGGTTAAAAATTGAGAGGTCCTCCCAACCGGGGAGGACCTCTCGAATTTTCCCGATCTTCCCGCCCCCAGTGGAGTGTGTGTCCAATTCTCTCCCACTCTGAGTGCGGTATCCGATAGAGGGAGATCTCACCAGCCCTCCTCCTCTCACCAACAGCAGCTTTCATCTGACCCAATAAATGACAGAACAACAGCAACATCTTCAAATGTCAACATGAGGGTATCCTCGAATAAATTAGGAGTTACTAGCGAAAGCTGGCTGCCTACAATAGCTACTTCAAGCACAAAGTACTTACTAAGCTCGGCGGTAGATCGCGCTAACTTGGTACACAGACTTCCATTCGTCTATGGCACGAAGGCGTTCCTGAAGGCTGTCGGCCTCCAGCGCGCTCGCCGACGCAGCATTGAAGGTTCCTTGGTCGACGATGACCTCGACACGGAGAATCGGAGCGCCTGGGGTCGCAGTGGGGCGTCCGAAGCGTTCCATGGACAGTCGGAGCTTCCATCGCATTGCCGTCTGACGTGTCGCTCCGCCGCTCTCGGAACCCCAGCTTGGGGTCGTGCTTTCGCGAGCGTACGGTCCTTCGGACGACTCGCTCTCGGGCCACGCGTACAGCTCAAGCGCCAGCGCGTCTGGGGCCACAAAGCTGGCTTGGTAGTCTCCGTAGCGCCTGTCGCCGATCGCGATCATGCTCGAGAGTCCGCTCGGAAAGTGCGAAAACACGCGTGCGTGGCCGTCCGCGACGAGAACCGTCCCTTCGGCGTGCTCGTCGTCTCGACCGCTCACGTTCCAGAGCGAGCGAATCGCGAGGCGCTTGTCATCTTGCGCTTGGATCGACACAACACTGCACTCGCGCAACCAGTCGAGCGCGTTGCCGAGGCCGATCGTGTGGATCTGAGAGAGATTGAGCGGCTCAATCACGGTCTGCGCGCCGTCAAACTGCCAGTTGCCCTGCAGCGGGGACGTGAACGTTTGCAGCAACCGCGTGAGCGCCATGTTGTTCCGTGTTCCGTCGGGCGAGTTGGAGCCCTGTTGGCTCTTGCGCACAAACTGGCTGCGCACCTGGGCGACAAAACCCGCGAGTCCGTGCATGGACGTTGAGGAGAGGATGCTGAGCACCTTGGGGCGGATCGCTTCGAGCTCGTCGCACTTGAACACGATCGCGATGATCTCTTCCACGAGCGCCTGGGTGGACGCGATGTGCGCGCCACTGGAGGTCGCAGAGGAGGACAGGTAATGGCCGATCAGATCGTACACCAAGCGCACCCACTTGACGAACGTTCCGCGAAGCGCATCCTTGTTAAGCAGCGTTGGCGCGTACTCTGTGAACAAGCGGCGGAAGAGACTGATGTTGTCCGCATCGAAGATGAGCCAGCCCGCCACGTCTGCGCAGGTTTCGACCAGGAACGAGAGCTTGTCGGCGTGAGGCTCCTCGCCGCTTCGTCGCGCGTGAGCCGGGTACTGCTGGTACTGACCCGCCTGGCCCATGGTTGACGCGAGCTTCATCATGAAGTACCACGAGATCTTGGAGTTCGCGTTGCTCGCTTGAGCTCGCTGCGCCTCGTTGCGGTCGGGCGACGAACCGTACGGGTGGTACCGCTGAGGCGAGTGCTGTTGCTGCTCACGCGCCCCTGCTTGAGCTGGAAAGGCGGACCATTGGTCTGCGAAGATCGTGCTCCACTGCGAGAGGCAGTGCGTGAGCCGCGTGGCATCGGCGCTCGTGAGGAAGTAGTAGATGATCGCCAGGTGCTTGGTCAGCATGAGCGTCTCGGGGTGCGCGCTCTCCCAGAGCTTCTTCTCCTGCCACATGACGTCCCCGTGGTCCTGCTGGATCTGACTGCCCATGTAGCGGAGTGGGCTGCAGTCGTTGCTGGTCGTTGGTGATTGGTGGCGCAATGGGAACACGACCGCTTGCTTCTCAGCCGCCGAGTAGCGAGCGTGCTGCAACATCAGTGGGCCAGGATCCAGTGGCAGCAAGCCACTGTCACTGTCGCCGTCCACCGACGAGGACTGGAGAGCAGCAGGCGAGATGCCGGCGTTACCGACCAGCATGGCCAGGATGCGGCGGTCCGCACGGATCTCGCTGGTGGCGCGGCGGTACGAGACGACCATGAACTCGCTCGAGGTGGCGACCGCCACGACTCGCAGCGTCGTGGATGGGGCGGTGTAGAGCTGCTCCTGCTTGTACGTGCGCTCGAGCACGTACACGCGGAGCACGTGTTTGGTGAAACGCTGGGCCTTTGTCGCCGCGCTCTCCCACTCGTAGTACCAGCGTGCGCCTGGGTTGATCTCGAACAAGTGTGTGTCCTGTTGTGATAGAAAGAAGAAAGGCAGTGCAGGTCAGAGATGAAGGTGTCCATTGGTCTTGTGGTTAAGGTGGTAAGGCAGGTGGCACGGTGGGACCGCACACGCACCTCGTTGTATCCAGCTGACGCCTGCTCGAAGGCCTCGATCCACTCGCCCTTGGGGGTCTGCTCGGTCTGGATCGAGTCGGCGATGAGGCTCGCGTTGATCTCGTCGTTGACGCTCAGGAAGTTGGCGTCCGACTCTTCAAAGTGCGCGAAGACCAGGAGGTCTGCGCCGGCGGCGCGCGGCGCGCTCGTCACTTTCACGTAGAGCGCCGTGCCGCAGTAGCTTCTGTTCACGTGCTCGGGGCAGCAGTGCGGGAAGCAGCGCAGGATCTGATGGGTTAACACAAGACAAACAGAGAAGAGAAGGTGAGCCGGTGCACCCATTAGGCAGGCAGGCAGGTGATCTTCTCCTCGCAGATCTGTTGTCTCACCTTGGTGCCCTTGGTGCGGTTCGTTCTGCAAAGAGAGAGATGACAAACAAACCAAAAGGAACATTAGCTTGGATGGGATCACTCACAGTCACAACAGTACCACCATAGGCCAATAGCAAGAGCTCAGCTTACCGCTTGTACTCGCCCAGGAAGAGCGACGAGTGGCGGCAGGATTGGCGATCAAAGTCGCATGTGACCGCAGCACTCATGTCTTTGTTGCTTGCGTGTGTGTGGGGCTTGAGGCTTGTGTGTTTGTGTGTGTGAGAGAGAGACTGTTAAGCGGTTGGTCCGTATTGTCGACCGGTCGCTTCTGCTTGGATGTTTTCTTGGTAGTTGCGGCTTCCTGCTGTCCCGAGTGTTCTTGTTTGTAAACTGAGCTCTTCGTGCTCAGCTTGGCTTGTTGGAGAGGGGTACCGTCTGGATTACCGGTACAATGCGAAGAATGACGGACGCTCTTCCCACCAGGTCCGGAAAGATCGCAGGTGGCCAACACAGAGCTTTTCGCAAAATGAGAGTTGCGACCTCGGGGCCTCGAGACGACGCGCCAAAGCTGCACTACAAAGCGAGTGAGAGCGAGTGCTGTTTGGAAATGGACCCCCTCCATGACCTTTCCTTCCCTACCACCACCACACGCTCGCGAAATCTGATGATGGCCTCCTGGCTCCTCGTGCTGAGGTATGGGGGGCGTATACAGACCCATTCACGCGGACTGAATAACAGCAGCGACCTTTTTGCACTCACTCGGTGGGGCTCCACAGCCGCCGCCTGTATTAACGCCAACCTGCCATCGTCCGCCCCACCATCTTCAAGGAAAGTGCACACCACAAGAGAACGGCCCGCCCGCCAGCGGTTGCGGCTTGCATGGAGATGATGAGTAATCTGGCTAAAAAGACAGTGCGCGGATAAACCTGTTTATATGTGCTGCATGCATATCAGCTGGTATTTGCGTGAAGAAAATACATACCTCTTTAATATCGATAAATGTCCGGAACGATGGGGGGCAGAGACAATTTCGCACAAATATTTTATATTTTAGGCTGTTCGCAGCAGCAGTAGCAGCAGCAGCGTGCGTGGTGCGCGCGTTGGACAATGTTGTGAGAATTCCTGATTCACTGGGGCCTCGTGGACGGATGAGTGCGCCACACAGTTGTCTGCAATTCGCCTGACTGATTAGATTGGCCAACTGTACTATCCTTCCTGCAGCCCCTGCCATAAACACCTTTGCCTACCTACGGGTAGGCAAACCATTCTTGTTATGTGCGAGCGATGCTACGGAGCTTCTGCGTTCTGGGGCAATTAGAGAGAGAAAAGATAGCTACAGTATTGAGAGAGCGTGCAGACAGACAACATGTTGACATGATTGGAGGAGACTCATCAGAGTATGTGTAGGCGCCCGTTGTACACACCCACGAGACAAATGTTCTAAACTAATCAGCAAGCCGGCTCAGATATCCACGATCAATCACCCTTGCATCTGTATCTGTGGTGCCAGAGCCAATCTCATTGCACAGGCGAAAAGAATGAATGAATGAAGGACCCCTAACAGATAACGTAAATTATCTTTGTAGAGCCAGCCAACTAACACTCCAACAACAAAGGTCTAAGAACTTGAATTCTTTAGGTTCTAAATCAGCGCAGGGCAACAACAATCGCTGGGGTCCGAGAGCATCATGCAAGGACCACAGCAAAATGTGGCATTTTGCTTTTGCTTTTGCATGCAGCAGCAGAGAAGAGCTTTGCTTCTTTAACAGCAAGCAGAACACCATCCAACCATACCGAGCGACAGGTGGGATTTGCTAGTTTATTTTACTTTATTTCGTCTCTTTCTCATCACTCACTTTAGCCTGCATGCAAAGGATATTTATCAAAACAATCCAGAGAAATAAGTGGTGTCCTTGCGTAGGATTGAGTTTGTTGTGCTCTGTGTTTTGATTAAAATCCCCATGTCCTGCTGTTCTTCTTTCCACTCTGTCTACCCAAGCATTACCAAAAGCGATTGCAGCCATGGCTCGTAATCACAGCCTGGGCATTTCACAGCCAGAGACGATTGCAGCCCTTGCTCGTAATCGGCCATTCAACAATCTGATTGTTCCAGTTCCTCGACACTTGGCACCTGAAAAGCCTGAAGACAACCTTGGTTGTCTCCCACTGTTGAGTTCGACGAATATTGGCTCTTTATCAAACTCAACAGTGGGACGATTTCCGCCCACAAACCAGTCAGTCGAAAAGTCTCTCCTTCGCACCAGCGAACCAGCTGGAACTGGGAGCCCGACCGACTTTCGTGTTGACAAACAAGAAGAAGGGTGATGAGAGCGAGGATAACTTTGGATTCGCTAATGAAACAGAGAGAGAGAGAGAGGGAGAGAGCAGAGACGCAGGTTTGCGACAGTGTGAACACGAGATAAGCAAAAAAGGCGCTGAGCAACACGGGAAAGAAGACAGATCAACCATCAGCTCCTCCAGTACAGTACAGTTGTTAATACCTTGGCCCTGGGTTTTATCCTGTCTGGCATGGAGAGCGAAATGAAATGAACACAAAGCACAAAGCAAAACTCGATGGAGACGATGGGTGGCGGGCAGCAGCTCGCTCGGACTCGTGTCATAAAGGATCCTGAAGTTGCTGCTTAAAATTCATTCACGCTGCGGCTTTTCCTTTCTATCCTTTGCTGCCAATGCTCTTACACCTCCCTCTACTCTGCCGGACTGAGAGGAATCCTCACACAAACCCTCGCGTGTTGGTTCACAGCTCACGTATTCTGTACCTGAGTACATAATGACCTGAATCTTCACTGAGGGTGGCAACATGGACACACTGTGTTGTGTGCGCTTGTGGGCGGACAAGGGTGTGTGGTTGTGCAGTCCGACTGCGATAGAACAAGTCGGCAACTTCAATAGACTTTTTGATTCTATTAAAATGATGACGATGAAGCAGATCGCCATCAAAAGCCAAAAGGCGAGACAGAAGGACAAGTGGATTCCCCCCCCGTCGTGCAAGCAAACAACAACAGTAAAGCTGGACGGTTGGTTACTGCCACACCAGTATACATTCACACAAAGGCGCGAAACATGCATGGGCATGTTGTTTTTATTTCACCTCCCGGATTTTTCTTCTATGAAATAATGGGATATTAGCCGGCAGGATTTGCATTCTTGCCACGGTACGACAGGTAAACCAACCACACCTTGTGCCAGGAGAGCAAACAAATGAGATTACGCTGTCGTTGGACATGACGAGGAGCAGAGAAACCTCAACAAGTGTCTCGCTTTCATTTCTCTCCGCGTTCCTCTCGCTCCGTCCATTCATCATTGTATGACTTGGGCTGTCCATCCATCCATGCATCTATGCAACTAATGCAATGCATCAATGCAATTCGTTCAGGGCTTTTCTCTTTTCGCAGCAGGCAAGCGCCGGACTGACTGGCAAACTGACAGGAAGCAAATCTCATCATCTTGATGGAGCGAAACCAGCAGCAAAAGGAGAGCCGCCAAGTGTCCCAAGAGCGAAAGAATAACTGCGGTCGCCTTACTGTAACTCTTTACGCAAATCTGTTAAGATTACGGTCCGGCTCACGGATTCAAAATGCAAACAAATGTAAAGGACCAAGCAAGGTAGGCTAAGCCCTAAGGCTTCACGGCTGGCGAAGGGTACTTATTTCGCCCAAGGGTCCGGCTTGTTATTGGTCGGCAGAAGAATACCGTGTCATTGGACTACATAACTGATAGATAACCCCTCTGGTGCACTGTATTCGCCTGGCTGCCTGAGCTCTGCTGTGCGTCTCTTTCGTTGCGTCATGATAGATACATCACAGAAGATTTAATAAGGATCCATTCGTGCTTCGTGCAGTGGCGCTTCCAAAATCAATGAAGCTGACTGACATGGAGCGATTGAATTAACGAAGTCAGGTGGCGCACACTTCGACTTCTTCATATTTTCTTTGTACAGCTCGATACTCAACTTCGATTAATAAATTGGCATTAGGCGTGTGCTTGGGGAGGAATATTATCGCCCTCTTCAAATTGACTCCACCACAATGTCAGGATCCCCCTTCTTTCTTCTCTCAGACGTCACGATGTAACTTTAAAAAAAATAAGCTGAGAAGAGCAAAGCTGTCAGCCGTTCAGTCCATGGCGTCCATCCCATCGTGCCACTCTTTCCACTCGAGGTTGGTCCATTTCACCCAAGACGACAGGTCGGGCAGCAAAAAAACGCGAGGTGGACAGAAACGAGGAGGCTCATGGATTAGAGAAAGAGGGAGGAGGGAGGAACGGAGCTGCTCATATTTGTCAGCCCCAGTCTCGGATACGAACGAATGAACACCTCTCTTCTACATACCTGTACCTCCAGGTTGGCAAGCGGCACGACGGGAAGCCGCACGCCACGGCCGCACGATAAGATCTATCGAAGTCGAACGCGGGTCTTGTTTCGTCCGGTTTAACTTGTTGTATCTTGTCGCAATTGCACAGGCGGACGTTCACCACGAAACGCAAGAGCCATCACCAGTGGAGCGAGAGGGGAAGGAGGACAGGGGGGAGCAAACAAACGCTGCAGTTTTTATTCTGTTTACGGATTGTTTACCATTTTGGAGCCCTGATCAAAGAAGAGGCGGCGACATGGGTAGCATACAAACTTCAAGACACGACAGACAGATGGACAAAAAAGTACACGAGCGAGTGTAAACAAACGCGTGAGTTTGCTTTATCTCCCTATCCTCGCGATTTGCAGACAAAATGAACATTATCATTCAGTCCCCAAACGAAATGACGACGCTCGCTCGCTCGGCCGCCTAGAGCTAGTCGAGTGGAATAAAAGGACCAGCCACCTTGCATATTTGGTAGAGTCCTCGGAGCAACAACATCAAACGAGTATTTGAGTGTTTGAGTTGAGTGGCATCTGATGATGAGGCTTGCCAATAAAAATTGCGCTGTTAAAGAACAGCACACCACAATCCGCTAGGAGACGCATGAACGTATTGAATCTGTAGCTCACAACGATGGGCTGGGTCTCTTTCTAGTTCATTCAGGCACCAAATGAGCAAATGACTGGTGCAGCGCTGCACCAGTCATTTGCACTCATTTGTTAGCTCCTTGTCTCCCTGTCCCTTCAACTGGACCAACATTGTCCTGTGCGCGAATGTGTGCGATCACTCGACTTCAACTTTGAGCCTGCTCAATCCCGTTCAAATCTGTCAAGATGGTTGGTTCAGTGGGAAACCAGGCAGTTCTGCACTCGGTCGCAGGATTCGTCGATCGCCTTCTGCGCCTCCGGCACCAAGTCACCGTAGATGAGAAAGCCGTGCGAGAGTCCCGGATAGATTTTCAAGCTCGACGGTACCTGGAGGTGCGACAAGCGCGTGTAGAAATCCACGCTATCGTCCAGCAGCGGGTCGAGCTCACCTACTACGAGCGCCGTGGGCGGAAATTTCGCGAGCAAGCCGTCTTCCGCGAGCCCCGGCGACACGAGTGGGTCGTGGATGTTGAACTTGTACTGGTTCGAGTGGCCGTGCGATGGATAGTACGAGTTCAGCGCCAGCTCTAGGATGCCGCGCGGCAGCACCGGGTCGCTCTGGTGCAGGAACCGCGAGGGCGAGGGCGACAGGTGCATGTTAAGAGCCGGGAACATAAACACATTGCCATTCGGGAGCTTCACGTCTTGCTGGATGCACTTGACGCACAGCGCAGCAGCCAAGTTGCCACCTGTTGTTGATGGGCGCAAGGCACATATTTTACATCATACAGATACGGGTGAGCTTGTGCTTACATCAGCCATTCACCACCACACAGATCACAAATTCGCTGCCGGCGGAAAGACGAGATCACAACTGCACTTACCTGCACTTTCCCCAAAGAGCGCGATCTTGCCAGGTCGGAAGCCCAGCCCGCCGTCCAGAATCCACTTGTACACTGCCGCGCATTCGTTCAGCGACACGGGGTACTGGGTCTCTGGCGCGAGACCGTAATCTGTTGAGAGGCCCCACACGAAGAAGAGACACGTACACACACCCATACACACACGCCTTGGTTAATAAAATTCACTCCCCATCAACAACCAAGCCCCCACTAACGCAATGTATACGCTACACAGCCACGTACCGACGTAAACAATCACGGCCCCCAGCTTGATCGCCCAGTGGGTCAAGTTGTAGATGTCTTTCGCGATGAAGCGACCAAAGAACCCGCCGCCGTGGATGTAGAGCAGCACGGGCCGCGTCGTGGGCAGTCCGCACGCGATCATCTTGGACGTCAGTGGCGTGCACGCGTCGCTCCAGTTGCCGGCCTTCACCGACTCCAGGGGCCGCGCGCTGAACACGTAAATGCCCACGTCCGACTCGTTTTCGCGCTTCTTCGAGGCGTTCGAGCTGTCTGCGCGAACGAAAAGCTGCTCCGTCACGGGGATCTTTGGGATCTGCAGGCTCGTGATGAATTTCACGAGTCGCGACTCGCCAAAGAGCCGCCAGCCAAGACGAATCACGTCCACGTTTGGATGGTCGATCAGGATGCGCGTCGTGTACCGCGACGCCTTGGCATTGCGGATCGTGTAGTAGGGAATCGCCAGCACGAGCAGCACGGGTCCAAAGATCTTGAGCAGCGTCTTGTTGTTCTTGCCCAGCACCGAGTGCGCAAACGCGCTCGACGCGGTCAGCACGTTCGTGCCGATCTTGAACGCTGTGAAGCCCGGTGGCTCCGAGGAGCGATCATAGTACTCCGACGGGAGGGGCACTCTCTCCACGAGTAGCGTGGTCGCGTTCTTGAGGTCGTCGTCAATGTCCGACTCCATGGGCGAGTCGATGAGCAGTCGATGGTCCGACGCGTTGGTCATCGGACGAGCGCGTTGCAGCACGTGCTGGCAGAGCAGAAAGAGCCGCAGCGCCATCAGCACGCGCGAATGGTGGATCTTGATGCGGCGCAGGTTCGAGAACCGGTACATGAACCGCTTCCAATAGTCAATCACGACGATAAGCCCCACGCCGTACTTAATCGCCTGGCCCGACGGCGACACCTGGCGCAGGAAGTCCTTGAACGACGTGCGCTTCGAGAACCGCTTGTAGAGGAAGAACATCGCTGACAAAATCACAAACGAGCTCAGCGACCAGCGAGTCTCGCGGTTCGGGTCGTAGCTCGACTGGAGCTCTTCGAGCACCTGCTTGGTCTCGTTGAGCGATTTCGTCGCGTGCCGCAAAAGCGACGCGACGCCGCCCGACAGGATCGTGTACCGCTCGTCAGTTGGGATCAGCGGGATGATGTCCTTGAGCGCGGTCTTCTGGCGGAAATCGATCGGCGGCTGCTGCGCGTACTTCTTCGAGGCGATGACGATCTCTTCTTTGATGAAAGTGTAGAGCACGCGCTCAAACGACGCCACGGTCAGCGACAGGTGCTGCAGCTCGCGCCCCATGCGCCCGTACGCATACTCGCGGATGATGCGGCGGAGCACCTAGAGACACACATACACATTGCCACACAAACAAATACAGTTCACAGTAAGCGTCATTGAGCTGGCGATGATGAAGACAAACTCGTCTGCATGCACGCATACAAGGCAGCATGCGTCTCCTGCTTCATGCGTACCTGAATGCAGCCCAGCACTGACGTGGACGTGTTGATGAGCGTCTCGTACCCTTTCACGCGCAGCTCGCCTTCGTCCGTGGTCTCCTGCACGTCCACGCGGATGCAGTTCTCGATGAAGCCGAGCAGCTGCACGGAGCTCTGCGAGCGCATGCTGCTGGCACGGAACGCCGCCATGTTGGCTGCGGACGTGGGCGACGTCTTGAGCTGCGGCAGCGGCGGGGGCTTCCCGCCATTGGTGGTGCTCACGCGCATGGGCGGGTCCATGACGGAAGAGTTACCTACGTGCCTACTTCCTTGGGCACTGGTGCAATATGAAGGAAACTGAGTTGGAGATGGATGAACCGATCTTTTTCTCTTTGCTGTTTTCGAACTTTAGCGGGAAGCTCGGTGACCCCTCGTCGTCAGAATTGGTGTTCCAGAAAAAAGTATTGCAATGCAATGCAATCCCCAAAGCATGGTCCAGAAGTCCTGTACAGTACCTGGAAAATGTACAGCAACACCTGGAAATCATCAGCTGGTATTATTTAGGACAAGACAACGATCCAGGAAGTTCCAGGTTAGCCCAGATAAATGCGTATACTTTACGTATACCTGGTTAATTGGGAACAGAAAAAGGGACGATTAGAACAGAAAAGGGGTAGCGTCCTGCAGGCTACCCCTGCTGGCGCAAAAAAAACAACGCGTTGCAGCGCGTCGCCTGCGGCTAGCTCGCCTGTGTTGGTCGCTGAGCTTCGCTCATCGAAGGCATATGAAGCTTTGGCAAAGTTCGAGGCATTTTCGTCAATTTTGTATGCATTTTGGCTCCTAGTATACAACAAGATATAGCTGGATAAAAAACCTGGGTTCTTGCTTTACTGTATTATATATATGCTGCTGCTGATTTCTTGAGTTCTACCCACGGCGTAAAATTACATTTCGATTAGGTGCAAAATGGGCTGTGGAACAAATGAAATAGTAGTGGGTGAGCTGCATACTTCAGCGGGAAATTAGATGTGCCAAAACCGTAATGTGTCCATGTAGCCAAAGTGAAATCGAGCGAATGTAACGTACCAAAAGAGCATTTATTATAAAAACAGTATTTTGTTTGTAGTACTCTTTCAAAAAGTAGTGCTGCGTGGGGTTGACGCAAAGTACTCTTTTTAGTGCTACAGAGAAGTGACAAAAAGTAGTTGCGTACTATTGCTCCATAGTAAAAAATCTAAAGCAATGAATCCCTAGATTGTGGGTTCGAAAGGATTGCGTCAATAATCTTGCTGTCGTATAGCCGTTGAAGGAGAGGCAAGTAAACAACATGTTTTGCTCGAAAAAGAGAAACGCTTCAGCCCTAGGGATCGTTGAGTTTGTAGTGGGATACGAGCGAAAAAGATAACAGAGAGAATTTAAAAAAAGAAGCCGTTGAAGTAATGGTGCTGAAGTGGAAAGATAGGGTGCAATAACTTCTCATATCACCCGTGCTCACTCACGCTGCCTTGGAATAGTGACAGCGGACGTTCATCAAGGAGAGGCGTCCAGTCCCAACAAGGACTTTCGGCCACTTCGACATCCCGAGTCATTGAGCAGGGTCCAATATGATCATCAAAGTTATTAGGATTGTCTACGTTGGAAAACCAAGTAGAAAAGAAGGTACTATAGAAAAGATCCTCAATAAATGTCAATTACCAACATTACAAAGCCAACGTGCTCGTGCACGAGTGGCAGACCTGTCGCGCTCTCTGTAGATATCTACACAATTGCGCGTTTGCTTCCCTCATGAGGTTATCTTGGTTGTGGCTGGGAATGGCGGTGGAGATCTCTCGTCTCGGTTGGGTTTGTAGGGCGATATCCTTGGTGGAACGAGCCCTTCTGGTCGCCGTCGACCATTCTAGTGTGTTTCTCTCGTTTGGGCAGGGGTGAATCTGCCTCCTAGTTCTTGCTGCGTGCGCTCCCTTGGAGCGAGCGCTTGGGGTGCTGCGAGCTGTCGCCAGCTGGATGTCATTGGGTCCCTGGAGGTCGAAGTGGATGTTGGAGCGCGGGGTCGATTTGCTGTTGTCACTGTTGATGATGTCGTCGCGCTGTTTGTCCGTCGGTTGCTCTTTATCGTCTGTGCGGCTGTGGGCTGGCGTCTTTGGCGATCGGGTCCATTGTTGCTTGCTCTGCGTGCGGTCGTCGTAATCCTCGTCTTCGGCGTCCTAGTCGTGATCTTTGTCCTCGTGTCTCTGCCACTGGTGTGGCCGAGACCGTTGGCGGCGCGGTCCTTCACACAGGAAATCGAGCTTGTGCGTGCTACCTGTCGGGCGCGCTCGTCCATGTTGCTGGGCGGAGGGTTCCGCTTTGAGCCTGCGTCGCTTTTGGCGGTGCGTTGACTGGGGTAGTTGCTGTTCGGGGTGCTGCGGCCACTGTTCCTTGTCTTCTTCATCGTCGACGGTCGCTGAGTCCTGGGAGTCATCGCCACTGGTTACTGGATCATGGGAGTTGTTGTCACTGATTGCTGGGTCCTGGAGGTCGTCGCCGTCGTCGGTGCCTGAGTCCTGGAATTCGTAGTCGCTGGTTGCTGGGTCATGTGAGTCGCCGTCGCAGTTGTTGGTCGCTGGGTCCTGGGAGTCGTCGTCCTCATCGCTGGTCGCTGGATCCTGGTCGTAGTCGTGGTGGTTGTCGATTTCTGGGTCCTGGAGGTCGTCGGAGTCGCGGTGCCGGGGGACTGCCCCGTGGCATGATGCTGTTGTTGCTCATGTTGCTATCGTCGAGCTGATTGGTGTAGTCCTGGTTGTGCGGATCCTGGTGTTGGCCGTGCCGTCGGTGTAGCTCGCGCTGACGCTGTCCGCGAAGGAGGCGGTTCGATCTTGTCGGCAAGGGCGTGGCGCTTCCAGATCTGATGGCTGGAGTTCACGTGACGCACTGAGAGCTGCCGCCCCAGCGCGTGCGTGACGCCCTTGCGCAGTCCAAGAATGTCCGTGTAAACTGCAAAGTTGCCAGTGCATACGGATTCGAGTGATCCGTAAGCTAGCGCGCTGGCTGAGACTTTGTACCCCTTGAACTCCAGGAATTGCTTGACTGCTGCATATTTTGCCACCTTGTTGGCCCGAATGCGGGCCAGGTTGGAGGAGCTGTCCGCGTCGTCAGTCACTTGGTCCTCGGACCCAACTGCTAAGTCTACGATGCTTGCAGTCATCGACCGGTCGTCGTAGACCTGGATGTCTGGCCGGTAGGCAGGCAGTGTCTTGTCCAACTCGTCGAGCCCTGGTACAGTGGCGTCCACAAGGAGCCGCCGGTTTCCGTTGCTGCTACGGCTCTGCTCGGCTTTGACACGCGATGCGATGATAGTGAGTCATCGTGACGACCTCGGATGGCGTCTGAGCCGAACGAGCAAAGCTGGAGCAAGTGAGCAAGCGTCTCAGTCGCGTTGCAACCTGGTGCGCGGCACCGATTGTTCTGGACAATGTGCTTGCGTTTGAGCGCGCTGCGCGTCTCAACCTGGTTAAGACGCGCGCGCACGGCGAAGCGATAGCTACTGTCATGCACTGCTGACGGGCGTGTCAGGAATGCGCTGCCCGCTCCGCCGTGGACCCGCACGGTCTTGCCCTGGTCCTTCAG
The DNA here is from genome assembly GCA_023333705.1 of Globisporangium viniferum. Lineage (NCBI taxonomy): Eukaryota > Oomycota > Peronosporomycetes > Pythiales > Pythiaceae > Globisporangium > Globisporangium viniferum. The sequence goes on along the minus strand of JAASFI010000465.1, from coordinate 5,168 downwards.
CTCGCGCCAACGCTCCATGTGCCGGATCCGTAGATGCGTCTTGATCTGGCGACACCAGTCTCTTGGTGTGAGTGACTTGCGAGCGTGCGGCGGCTGCAACTGTAGATGTTGATCGTTTTCCGCGGTCAGCTTCAGGCCGAATGACCGCAGGTGCGTCATCATGTCCACCCAGAGAGAGTGTGAGTCACTAGACATCTTCCGCTTAACCGCAAGCGGTGAGCCCTTGAGCTCGTCGTTCAGGAATGCCTGGATCGCTTCGTCTTCGCGGCCATCCCAGTGTGGCTCGTTGAGCACGTAGCGCTTGCGAATCACGGCCATCACCTGTCCGCGCGCGATCGCGCGGATGTTGGGGTCATTTTAGTGGAGCATCTGGAGGCCGTGGGTGATCTTGAGAGCGCCGTACATCTCTCGAAGCGACAGGAGACCGAGGCCGCCTGCCGAGGTCGGCGCGTGGACAAACTCGTTAGTCGCTGTTTGGGGGAGCTGAAGGAGGCGCTTCATGCCGCGTAGGAGGGTTCGGTCGAATCCGTCAAAGTGGCTGAGGAATGGCCGCAAGTGGCGTAGCGGGTAGTCCAACCTCGAGAGCACGTACGTCTTCAGCGCGCGCACGATTTGCCATGGAGCGAGTGGGCTCTACAGTAGTGATACCGTGTCCGTTGCGAGCTCGCGTAGCATGTCGTGCAGGACGATGCGTGTGCGTGTGTGGTCAGGACCTTCCTCAATCCCGAGGTAGACGTAGCCGTCGTGGCCGGTGAGTCTCGGGATTGGCTCGCCGTTGATGCGGAGTTGCAGCTGCTCGTCGGTAGGGCTGCACGCCGCGCCGTTGGAGATCGTGAACGCGCACTTGGTCGGGTTGGCTTCCATGCGCGTCCATTGGAGGAAGTCGAGGACAATGGTGTGCAGCTCCTGGATGCCCGTTGACGACTTGGAGAAGATCTTCAGGTCATCGACGTAGGCCAACACACATTCAGACGTGCCAGCGACGAGTGTGATGCCGTGAGTTTTCTTGAGCTCGTCGAGAGCGAACATCAGCGGCGTCAGTGCAGCGATGAAGAGGTGCGGACTGAGTGGACAGCCTTGATACACTCCCCGTCCTTGGTGAATCGGTAGCGTCGTTCCGTCTTGCGCGTCGACAATGAAGAACGAGTCTGTGTAGATGTCGCGGGCAATGCACATGAACGCGCTGGGCACGCCGAGGCTCTCGAGAACCGCCCACATGTACTCCTGGGGCAGTGCGCCAAACGCGTTTTTCAGATCGTACCAAACCACAAACAGTTTCTTCTACGAGCGGCGCGCCTGCTCGTAAAGAGTCGATGACACGAAGTTGTGCTCGTTGCAGCTGTTAAAGCTGCGGAAGCCTTTTTATGCATATGTGAAGCGCTCATTTTCGTCCATCCAGGCCTGGAAGCTGGTGGCGAAGATTCCGGTGAAGAGCTTGTAGAGCGTCTGCTGCAGGCAGATTGGTCGCCAGCTGCTGGGGTTCCTGGTGCTGTCCTCGCCTTTGTAGATCAGTCGGACGAATCCGACCTTCCACATCGCGGGGACGCGCCCAAACGCCCTGCAGGCGTTGAAGATCGCGTGCAGGAGGTCCAGTAGGAGCAATTTGTACCGCGAATACACGTCGTACGGGATTCCGTCCAGACCGGGTGCAGACTGCTTGTTCGCGCGGTCCACTTGATCCTCAATCTCGTCGCGAGTGATCTGCGCAAGAAGACCGTGTCGATCCACGGCCGCTGGCTGGTGGTCGATGGCGGGCCGGAAGCGCGCGCCACTCACCGCAGTAAAGCCGAAGTCGGTTGGCGGTGTTGCTTGCGTCTGGAAGTACGCCTGCAGGTCGTCGATCGCGGTCGGGCATCGGTCCTCGGCGCCATCATCGTCCTGGCTCCCGCCTGGCGGTTCTGAACCGCTGTCACTGCCGTTAGCGCGGCGACGCGCGTTGCGGAGAATGCGTGCGACACATCGTCGCTCGTCCGACATGAAGAGGCACCTCGTCGCGTGGCGGTCAATGGCGCGTTCAATGCGCTTTATGCGGCGCGCCACCTTGCAAATTGCTTGGCGGTGCTTGCTGGAATCTGCATTCACAGAACCAAGGCGCTTCAGTGCCGATAGTTCATCGCGGGCGGCAGTAAGAGTTCGCTGGGGGAACGTCAGTCTCCCCCCACTGTCGTTGCCGGCACGACCTGAGGTTCCTCGTCGCGTGCGCTTCTGCATTTGCGTCTTCCTCGCCGTTTGGGCCTTGGTCTTCTTGCGCGCAGGTCTCGCCGGGGCTGAGTTCGGTTGCTCGCGAGAGGTCCGCGCGACATCGCCACTGGCGGCAGAGTCGCGTGCGCGCCTTGCTTCGCTTGGTGCGATAACGTTAGTCGGTCGCCCTGCTATTGATTTGTCTGCGTGAGCATTGATGATCTCAGTACGCTCGGCCGTCGCGGCCGTGATGTAGCCCTCCGCTGATCGCCAGTCTGGTGCGTCCGTGATCTTGGCCGCCATCGTACGAGCCATGGTCTGGAGCTGTTGCTCGAAGGAGCGTTGGGCTTCGGGAGGCAATCGAGCGGGTACGCGTAGCCGATGCTGGCGCGCTGGTGCGACGCCTGGGCCGATGCTGAAGACAGGGTATACTGTGCCGTTGTCGCGTTCCGCGTTGGTAGCGTCGGTGTTGTCCATTTCTTCGTCGCTTTCGTTCGCTTGGTCCTGAGCTGGATCGTCGTCGTCGTCGTCGTCGTGCATGGTGTGATCTCAGTCGCGGCGTGTGGCGTCGTGCTCGCCCTCCGTCTTCGAATCTTCGTGGCCGTTGTGGCGTGCTCCGCGCACACCGTCTTGAGTCGCTTCGTGTTAACGGCCTGGTTCGCGAGGTGATCGGCATGCGCGTTGCGCAGGCGATCGATGTGCCGCAGTTTGAATGAATCGAACGTCCGCAGCGTGCGAACCGCAAGGTTGCGCAGCGGCCGCAGGTCACGGCCACACGCGAACGTACCTTTGATCTGCTCAATGACGAGCTTGGAGTCACCCTCGATGCGCAGATGATGGATGCCGCGGTGAGCGGCGCAGAGAAGACCATCAAGCAGCGCGTTGTACTCTGCGATGTTATTTGTCGAGTCGCGCGCGGCGATGTATCTGTAGTTAGTCCAAAAGATTGTCCCACCCGGACGCGTGAGCGCGGCGCCGGCGCCGGCCGGGCCAGGGTTGCGCTTGCACGCGCCGTCAAAGCGTAGTAGCCACGGTGCCGTCACTGTTCCTCCGAATGGCGGTTCAGGCGGGCGTGGCGCGTCATCATCATCTTGAAGTAGCGCCGTCGAAGTCGTTCTCGTTCTCGTTGTTGCTGGGCGGTAAGGTCGGTGCTGGGTGCGCTAGTTGATGCTAACACTGCTTTGATGATTGCGTCTGCGGTCGCGGCCGCCGCGGTGGCAGCCGCATGGGCATCTGGAGGCGCTGGTCGGGATGCCACGCGATCATCGTCAGTTCCTCACGTCAGTGAGGTCGCTGCTGATGTCGAGCGGGTGGTTGGTGAGTGCGCTGTTGCGCTCGCAACGGGTCGCGTCATCGGTGCTGGCATTGCCGCCGGGGTTGAAGTCGGTTCTCCATCGGCGTTGGTCGCTGGGTCTTGCTCGGTTACTGGGTCGTCGTCGCTGTCATCGTCGGAGAAAACTCGCGTGTCGTCGTCGAAGGTGGCGATGGCGTCGTAAAAGGCGTCGTCGTCGGAGCTCTGGGCTGAATCGTCGGCCGAGACTGGATCAGTCGAGACTAGGTTGTCAGGCGGTACTGGGGCTGCAGGGGCTGAGTCGGACGGTGTTGGAACTGGAGAAGCTGGAGTTGTTGCTGAAACTGGGGTTGTTGCTGGAACTGGTGGAGAAGCTGGATCGGTCAAGGGTTGGGGCGGAGAAGCCGGATTCGTCGGGGTCGTTGTGGTGCACATGGCGACATGCGCGCACCACGAGCGCACATCCCTTAGGAGCGCGGTGCAGTTTGAACAGGAGCGCGGGAAGCGCTTCTGTGGCGCAAACGAGAGAGTTGTTTGCTGTGTCGTGGCATCCACGCCCGCTCTCGTTATCGAGGCGGCGAGCGTGGGCACGGCTGTGCTTTCCTTTGTGTCTTCAATTGCTTCCGCGTCTGCTGCTGCTGCGTGGAACTCGAGAGGAGGTGCTGTTGTTGTGGTAGGGTGCCGCTCGGCGCACTTGCTCGCATGGGCGAACGCGTCGAGGCGGTGTCGGTACAGTGCTTGGCAACTACACGTTGCCTCAAACCAGTCCTCGAAGATCGAGGACCGGTGGGCGCTGCGGCGGTGTTTGACGGGTTGAGGATAATACTGGCGGTTGTCCCGGCACCGCCGACCACCAATCCACCGTTTCCTACCACATCTCACCTGATCTGTCCCGTTTTTTTGTCCCATCACCCCCAGTACTAAAATCCTGGTCAGTGCACATTCCATACAATTCACAAGTGAGAAAAGCGGACGAGAAGCGGAAGGACAATCCACTGCACTCAAGTGACCAAAACAAACAGCACAAAGACCATCATCGCGCTGCTCTCGTATGGCTCGCCGCGGCGATCGCTCTCCACAAGGATGGCGCTAGCGCAGCTCCAGGATGACCACGAACGACAGGGGGATCTTGTGAGAGAGGATGTGACAGTGACATTAGCGACGCAGTGACGCGGTGACGCTGTGCGCGCTCTACTGCCAGTGTTGTAGCAGATCCAGCAAGAGCAGCAGACCATGTTCGGGTACGTGAGCGAGGTGCGTGTCGCTGCGCATTTATCGCCGTGCAGTGCATGCGTACTGTGTACAGCTGTGAATGTTTAACGAAAATGTGTTGTTGATGGTCTTGCAGATCTCAGGAAAAGCGTAATGCATCGGGCTGGGCGTGAAGCACTGAATCACCAAGTCGACGTGCATCAGCAAAAGCATATAGACGTACTCTCAATACGATTGGCGTTGAGATGACATGGATGTGATCGCTAAGGGCATCGACAGAAGAGAGGCCATGCTGCGAGCGAACAATGTAACGACCTGGCACTTGATGCAGCCGAAGGACCGAACGAGATGAGCGCTGGCCTGGCGTAGAGCGAGGAAGCGTGGGATGGCGAGGACCACGGTCGTGTGCGGAGAGAGGCGAAGAGGCGAGGATCTTGAGTGGAAGGCGGTTGTTGATATTGAGGTAAAATGAGAAGTGAGTGTG
>JAASFI010000464.1:0-26836 GCA_023333705.1 Globisporangium viniferum | reverse complement strand
CACCGGAGCCTGGCGCGTCGTAGTTGATCATCGCGCGCTGTTCAGCGGTCAGATCGGCTTCCAGGACGTACACCAGGCTCGGGTCGCCGTACTTTGGGTCGCCGATCGGCATCACCGCCATGAGGAAGCACGCAATGAACGTGACGACCCAGCCAAAGATGACGTACGGACGGCGACGGTAGCCGAAGATCGGGTAGCAGTCCGAGATGATGCCGATGAACATCTTCCAGGTCCACGGGATCGTGAGCAGCGCGCCAGCCGACGCGATCTCCGTGCCGGTCATGCGCAGGTAGTTGTTGAGGAACGGGTACATGACCGCGTAGAGCGAGCCGTAGACCACGCCGATCGCCGCGTATTGCGCGAGCAGGCCGATGTTGCCCTTGCTGTAGAGGTTCGGCGCACCACCGGGACGCAGAGCGCCGCCCTCGATGTCGAGGTCCGGGGTCCTGGCCTCATTGTACTTGGCGAAGTCGCCGTCGTCGTTGGCGACCTTGCCGGGGAGGCTCGTGTTCGAGATGCGCTCGATGAGGACTGGCTGGTTCATGGTGAATTCGGGAATGCTTGAAGCGAGCGGAGAGAGAAGACACGACGGTGCTGGTGCGTGCAATTAATTAACCGACAGTTGACCAGCGCGCGCAGGGTCTTCTGAGCCAATCATCACATGCACTTTGAGCTCTCTCCATGCCAGCAGAACGGGCAGCTGATGGCTGAGATGTGAAACAAAAGGATCAGCAATGCCAGCAGCATTGCGTTTGCATCAACACCAACGCGACAGCACACATGTCCAGACTGATAGAAGAGAAGAGAGAGTGGTGACATGTGCCGCTGGGTACAGGCTGCAAGTCACCTCCATCACCAGCGCGTGCCGCGGTGCCAATCACAGGCGCGTCGCTTCGCGGGCCACGTGACCCGCGCCAATCAGGGATTGGAGAAGCGAAGTGAGCGCAGAGACCGTTCAACGATTCACAAGAGGCGCTGATAAAGCGCATCTCCCTGTCTCCCCCATCGCTCACCATGACGCGTGCCAAATGTGATGAGGCGATTTGACAGCGCGATTTATTGAGCAGTAAATTACGAGAGGTACAGTAGACTCCCGCATAAACTCCCGTGTCGGGATCAAAAATTGAAGATGAACAGGTACCTTGATACGGATTTAATTTCAACCCAATGGTATAAATACTTGCGTATAATACATAAATGCGGTAATAAGAAAGTGAGTGTCTATGGAGATGTTTTGCTGGAATCGAGTTCACTCTTTTCGTGGTAATACATCAAGATGCTCCTTGCAAAATCGCAAACAACAAGGTGAAAAAAAGAGAGGGATTGTGAAACCTGTGAGATTGTTGTTGCGTTTAGTATGTTCCTAGCTTGATTAACAGGATACCAGTACTCAGTTGCGCAACATCTACCGAAGGAATACTGTGACTTGATCGAACAGCACGGTCCTGGACCAATGTTGCTCATCGCATTTGCTTGTGTGAAAGCACACGCAAGGTGTGGTGCACCTTCCCTACTGTAGGAGGCGCTTGTTCTCACGCGTTGGCTATGAGCAAAGACGCACGCGTGTCGCGGTGTGAAGCCCGTGAGAAGTTCCTGCGCGCTTTGGAGTTTACAACTCGAATGTGCACGGCATCGCACAATGAGACTTGCTTCATCTCTTCGAGGTAGGGGGGATGGGGTGCTCGTAAATTACGCTCTAAAAATAAATTCTCGTCCATTTCGCTGGTATTGTCTGGCCCCTTTCTCTCGTACTCTGGTTGCGACGCCAATTGATTGGAGGGGTGCAACCTGCACTTTTCCACTGACCTCTCTCATAGAGGTTTCGCAAAAACCGCCGCCTAACACAGCTCGCGTCTGTTCAGTTGAAACTGGAGACGTACCCCACACACACGCGCCTCAGCGAAAAGCTGCAGTTGGTGGTCAGCGCGTGGGATGATGCAAGAGGCACGAGATGCGTTGAAGCTGCCTCCATGGCGTTGATGGACAAGCACAAGCAAAAAATAGTTCTGAATGAGCAACGAATGGCGCTCCGACCATTTTGCATTTGCAAGACACACAGCAGCGCAGCGACCGACCCGACCGTTTTGCAGCACTGAACGTTCATACAAGCGTGTTGGGACGCAAAACCCTTCTGAAGGTGACATGCGCTGACTGAACTGCCTGCCCATATTTTCCCCTTTGACTGATTGACTGATTGTTTGATTCGCGTCATCGCATCGTAAGCATGTGTCCGACTGACAGACCGTGATACACCACCTCCTCAATAGAGGAGGTCTCATTTTTTCAAACCCCGACGACCAGAAAGACGAACAACCTTCTTGTCAGTCGGAGCGTGTTGTTGTTGGATGAACGGATGGATCTGCTGTGCCGTGCGTTGTTAAGCTGCTGCTGCTAGGCGAGCAGTGTTGCATGCATGCTCCTCAACCAGCTCCACGTCCAGCGACGTAGGCGCTGAGGTGTGGTGCAGTACGCTACCCTCTCTGTCTATAAAATAGCAATGTCTGCGCTGCGGTCCCTGCTTGTTGCATTTCTCAAGAAATCAATTGCCACCACTCTGAGCGACTCATACACATTGTCCATACCAACCTGCCTTCTCGTTGGCGTCGCTCACTGGTTGGAACCAATAAGTCGAGACGAACCACCTCCATCCATCATTATCGCTTGTTGCACAATCTTAGGCTTGCAAAATTCTTTTTTTGTGTGTTTTGTGAGATGGAGAGAACTTGAACGTGCTCTCTCTGTCTTTCTTTTTAAAGTACGTTATCGCGGTCCGCTGTTGGCTTCCGCTCTAATGTACGCGCCAGATGCGCGAGCGCTCTCGACATGGCCTCGCGCTCGCTCGTGCGCGACGACACGGTCTGCATGTTGACGATCGCGCGCATCTCCGACTCCTTGGAGTCGGGCTCGAGCTCAATGAACGCTGCCTCCGGGTAGAACGCGCGGATCTCCTCTTCGACCTCTTGCACCTCCTTCTCCACGAGTCGCGTCACGTCCTCCGCGTACCTGGAAGTGTGCGAGAGCATGAAAGTGGTTATTGCCTTGCTGGTTGGTTGGTTGAAATATACTGGGAATACCAAGCGAGGAAATATGCCTACAGACGTACCAGGACAGGATCAGCGGCAGGTCGTTCTCGAGGTCCTTGGCTTCCATGAAAACAGGCTTGTACCTGTTCGTTTTGCATACAAGTTGGTTGAAATGTGGGGGTCAGAAACACAAGCGTGGGCTTCATAACAACACTGGGAAGGCTGCTGCTCCTCATTCATTCGTACATTTGGAGGAGCTTGGCTGCCAGGTACGTGCCATCAAAGTCCACCTCCGCCTACACATAGGACACCAGCAAGAACGTTAGAAACCGCCCACAGCAGCAGTGTGTCATTCTAGCAAACGCCAACTAACTGTACCTTGTAGCTGAACGTCGACGGTCCGACCCACTGCGACTGCACGGCATACACGTTGTCGATCGACGGGCGGGACAGCAGCAGCTCGCGGATGCCCTTCTCGATCTCCGGCTCGACCGACTGGCCCAGCAGATACCGCTGGTTCAGTCGGATGAGCGTCACGGCGACACCGCCGAGCAGCGCGCCGATCGAGATACTCGCGATCGAGTCCCAGAGCGGGTTCCCCGTCACGTGCGTCGCGCCGATGCCCGCCGCTGCCATGAGCACACCGGTGCACGCCGACATGTCTTCGAGCAGCACGGCCATCATGAACGGGTCCTTGATGCGTCGAAAGTGTCGGAAGAGCGACATGCCCGGCGGCTTGGTCGAGATGAGCTCCTTCACCGCGCGCTTGAGCACCCACCCGTCGATCATGAACGACGCGCCGAGCACGGTCCAGACCTCCCACGACAGCACGAGGTCTTCCGGCGGATTGATGAGACTCTGCACGCCGTGGGTGATCGTCACGCCCGCACCTAACCAGAAGATTCCGAGCGCCGAGATGAGCGACCAGAAGTACGCAGCGCGACCGTATCCGTACTGGTGCTTCTTGTCCGGTACACCCGCCGCTTGACGCAGCCCCAAGATGAGAATTCCCTGGTTGCCGGTGTCTACGAGCGAGTGGATCGCCTCCGAGAGCATCGCGCTCGAGCCTGTCTTGAGCCACACGAGCGTCTTCAACACCGTGATCGCCGTGTTGCCGATCATCGCGCGAATCACCACGTCCTTCGACGACGACCGGTAGCCCTTCATGGGGAAGTAGACCTTGTTGATATCTGTGCGCGGCTTCGGGTACGTCGGGTCCACGGTCTCCGCTGTCAGGATCACAGGCGAGGGCGTCGACGCGGCCTTCGCCTGGTTGTCTTTGCTGTCTGCTGAGGTCATCGTCGCGAAGAAGCGCGGCAGTGGCTGGAAGCGGAGCTGCTCTCTCCTCCGGCTCTGGTGGTACGAGCCACCGTCCCCATACTCGCTGCGCAGCTGCTGCGTTAGCAGCCCATTGCCGATCGCACAACAGCCGCTCGCTCTACTTCTCAATGGCGCCGCTGAAGCTCCTAATAATGACGAGCTGTGTAGTGATCGCACGAGACCGCCCGCGGCGCTGTGCAGCAGCCGCCGGGACGAGAGTGTCGGTTGCGCCGCTGTGCGGAATGCGTGCGTGGACAGCAGCATCCTGTGGGCGTTGAGCGTATGGACGCAGAGAGCGCGCGTGGCGGTCGCTTGGTGCTGCTCTGCCTTGGGCTTTGCTTCTTGTCGAAGTCGCTGCTGCTGCTCAATTCAATTGCTGAGCTCCACGCGCGCGTCGTCAGCACCAAAGGCACTCGTGTGGTCTTCTGTGAACGAACACTCGTTCCAAGATTCGACGAGATTCTCACAATGTGTTCCACATGTTGATCTGGACCGCTCCTCCTCAGACCCAGGCTGCGCAGCTGTTTCATAATGGAATAGCCTGCTATAATATATTCTTTCGTGTCATTCAATACCTATACACCTTTATTTGTATGACCTGTTAAAGTATATACTCCTTCCAAAATGAGTAATGTATCCAGTCACTGAGGCAGGGCTCAGAGCTCAGGATATCCGTGGCAGCTGATACTAGCTGAGCCTAAGCTGAGTCTGATCTAAAAGTACAAGTGTCTTCATTTTTTGCAGAGCAACTTTATATACGTCTGGTATTGGAAATTTCGAGGGTTGCGAATCAAACATAATTTCGCTAGTTTGGGGTCTATAGAAAGCCTAATTTGGAATCAAATAAACCCTAGTTACGTTGTTACGTTATGTGTAAAAGTATGTGTGTAAAGCTTTAAAAATGGCCTGAAAAGGCAAACATAGACGCACGAGAAGCGTCGCATATTCACACATTCCGATCGCTCACCTGCATGGCACACGAGAAGAAGAAGAGCACAGTGCGCTAGTACAAGACAAGGAGCGCGTATCCTGCGCGTCATCTATCTTTACGCCGCGCCGTCGCTACTTGCAGCAGCTGCAGCAGCAGTAGCGTCACAACAGAAAGCAGACAGCAGCAGCGGAGGCAGACGTGTAGAGCGATGGACCTGCGACCCGCCGGGTGCGCGTCACGCCGCCTCGTGGACTACTTTGTGGAGGTCGTCGCAGAGCCAGCAGGTAATGCGTGTGTATTCGTACAGTTGTATGTGCTGACCGTGAGTGCATGGCTTCGTTGTGTGATGTAATGTCACGCTCTCTAATGCCATCGCTCTTGTGTGCGGAAGAACAGACGACGGCCGCGCGGAGGAGAATGAAGACTTTGCGCGCAAAGTGGTGAACCGCATCCCACAGGAGAACCACGCGGAGTTTGCGCTGCCCGACGGCGTTCCTTATGTACGTCTCTAGTAAACGGAAGTTATCGCTTTGATGCCTCGATTGGCATGGGCGTATACATGGGCGTATTGCTTGCAAGATACCTATGTGTGATGCCATCAGCTCTTCGCGGTCATTGACAATGGCTTTGCTTGTCTCCGGTTGGTATGACACAGTTCTGCATCCCAGAGAGCGTGGCGTTCGCGAACCCGTCGGTGTACGAGCGCAAGCCGATCTTCTTCTCGTTCACGCTCACGGGCGGCGACGGCACGCACGCCTTCGGCTTTGCGCTGCACTACTTTGAAGAGTTTGCCACGCCAGGTAACGACCATACAAACGAATTGGCTTGGTGCTTTATCCTCATGAACAAACGACTGATCACTTACACGCTGTTGTTGGTCCTTATGTATTACAATAGGGGCAGGCTGGCGACCGCGCGTGTTCTGTCTGATCTCGCACCACCCGTTCTTCTCGCTCTTTAAAGAGATTGTCAGGTACAGAGTGCCAGGTTGACTGACAATGTATATCTCTCTATCAGTAAACTCACTCACTATCTACTCAAACTTATTCATCAGCTGGGTGTACCGAATCCAAAGCCAGTCGTCCGAGCTCGTGGTGGCGCAGACCGCGATCGCGTACGCGTGCCACGACCGGAGCTGGTTTGTCTCGCCGCGAAACAGCGCGACGCAGGAACGTCCCTGGCTCACGCGCTCGGCATCGGAGGACGGCGAGAGGAGCAGTCGCAGCTCACCCAGTAAATCTGATTCCAATGGTGGACTGCAACTGCCTGTGGGATCAAAGAAAAACCTGTCCACGGAGATGCTGGACTGGTCGCAGGTGAATCTCATTCTCTCGCAGCTGGTCGAGCAAGCGACATGCCCTCGCGCGGGCGGCATCCTGGAGCTCCAGATTCTGGGCGAAGACTTCTTCAGGTACCACATCCAGCGGGGCAAGGCGTCTCACTTGGACGATTACTGCTTCCAGATGCTCTTCCAGTGCCTCTCGCTCAAGAACGTCGTGTACCTGCTCAACTGCATGCTACTCGAGCAGCGGATCCTCGTTCATTCAAACGTAAGTGTTGAGCTACAACTTTGTGTCTTCAAAGCATATTGAGCTTTTAACTTTCATGTTCTGTGCGTCGTATTTGAACAGCACCAAGGACTCCTCACACCAGTGTGTGAAGCGCTCTCGGCGCTGCTGTTCCCGTTTGTCTGGGAGCACGTGTACATCCCGTTCCTGCCCGTGAAGCTGGTCGAGTACCTTCACGTACGTTTTCTATAGAATTTGTCATTCTACCAGTACGCTACCGCACCTGGAAGACTCAAATTCTCAACTTTGACTCCAGGCGCCAGTCCCGTATTTCATCGGTCTGCACACAAGCTCTCTTGCAACTCGCGCAGGCTCCGAGATCTTCGCATCGTGCGTGGTCGTGAATTTGGACAAAGACAAAGTCGTGTCGCCGATCGCCTCGCGGGTCGACGGCAGTCCGCTCGACTTTGCGCTCGCGCGGTTCCCGACAAAAGAAGTAGATGGGCTGCTGTGCTCGCTCTCGGACGTGGTTCCTCGCCCGATCAGCACAAAAGAAGTCGCCAACAGCAAACTGGAGCAGGTTCAACAAACTCCAGAAGTGCAGGAATCAAGCACCGCGGAGTGTGAAGTGGAGCTTACATTTGGAGAAGGACCGGTATGTTTGTATAGAAGCCAAATTGTCTTCTGTTATCTGGCATTTTGATTAATTATAACCGAGTCACTAACCTTACTGCGTGTTTAATATGTTGTGTGTGTAGTTTGGCATCACATTCGAATCAACGCACCTTCGCCTGCTCGCGGTTGGGAAATTCGAGCAGGGACACCACCATCAGCCTGGCGCTTCGGCTGTCGTGAAAGCGCTGCCGCGACTTCTGAATGGGCTCCCTGGACCCGCGGAGCGATCTGGACTGATCTCTGCTGGGAGTTTTCTGACCGGCATCAACGGTGAGTCGACGCTTGACTTGACCTTCGAAGAGACGATCGACCGCTTGCGACTCGAGAAGCGACCGATCCGACTCCGTTTCCTGAACTCGAGACTCCCGTTTGAGAACGCGTGTCGGTTCGCTGAGCGTCTCCAGGCTTTGTCGCTTGTCTCTGCGCTCCAGGTTGACCGTAGCAATGTGCGTCTGCCGTGGGTGGACAGTGTGCGAAGCGCATTCGCGCACATGTTCACGTCGATCTTTCGCGATTTCCAGAAACACATTCACATTGAGCAGACCGAGAGAGCGTCATCGCCCTCATCAAAGCAGAAGCAGCGCATGCCAAGGAACAAGAGAAGACGATCGTCGACACTGTCGCTCTCTGTGACATTCAACCACGCGGCGTTCTGCAAGGCGCTGCCGGCTCGAAGCAGAGAGTTTGTTTGCGAGTTCACGCAGACCCAGTCGTTCTCGGGCTTCATCGACGACAGCGTGTTGGGCAGGATCTCGCACTCGAACTCGTTTCCTCAGATTGAGCTCTTTAAGCACTGCGTGCACCTCATCCACGAGATCCGGCACGTGAAGGCGGCGATCGACCTACTCTTTGAGCGCGACTGCACGCCACTGGAGATCCTGAAGCTTGATCTGCCAAGCACCACCACCGCTATTGAGCGGAGCTGCTCAGATCACGAGTTGGTTGGTCTGGGACTTGGCTCTCATTCTTTCCCAGAGCCTCACTCGGAGAGGCGGTTGTCGAAAGCGAGGCAGCTGGAGATACTCTTGTGCGACTCACTGTCGAGCAAAGATCCGCTGGAGTTGTCGATTCATGATGTGTCATCGGCGTTTGAAAAGCTGTCGGACATTGAGGAGCCGAGTGGAACGCCGTCGACAGTCGGGTCGACTCCGACGTGCGTGCAGTCGCTTGAAGACGAGATCAACGGGATCTTGGACTCCGACGAGCTCCTCCTCAAACAGCAGACGAGCCCAGAGGTCAATGATGATAGCGACGATGAGGCATTTGAGTTTGTGGGGGGTGGCCAAAAACTCGCTCAACAAATACAATAATCCTATTAATTTAAAGTTTTTACATAGGGGCTGATGTGTCAGCACCACTGACCAAGAGTGAAGCATTCTTACGTTGGATCTGTTGTTCTCTGAGTGTTTTGTCGTCTCGCATTTCAGCCACGAAGTTCGAAGAAGACGGATGTAGCGTATCGCTTGGAGATTGGTTTGTCTCCTCACTTTGCCCCAGTTCTTCGGCCGACTTTGTCTCGATAGGTTGTTGCAATTCTTCTGGCGGCGTAGCAACTGATTCAAAGCGAGGAATCTCCTTGTTGACTGGAGCTTGCTCAGTGGAAAGCATCAGGTAACTTGATGACTCGTTAACGAGGGACTCGACAGCGTTTCCTGGAGCTACCTCGGTAACCACAGCACTCGAAAGTTGCTCAGTTGGCGTCACTTCTGCATCACGCGGCGCATCCGCAGTTGGCATCACCGGTAGAGCTTTTGGCAATCGGTGAACCCTCATTGACTGAAGCTCGCGGAGATTTCTCCTTGCTGACTAAAGCCTGCTCTCTCGAAATCACCTCGTTATTTGATGACTCGTTGACGAAAGACTCGACATCGTTTTCTGGAGCTTCTTTGGTTGCTACAACACCTGAAAATTGCTCCGTAGGCGTCACCACGTCACGTGACTCGTCTGCGGTCTGTGGTATCCCAGCTGGAGTGTCTGCGGTCGGTGAAACCTCTTTGGCTAGGGTTTGTGGAGTGGAAGTCCTCATCGGAGCTTGCTCAGTTGGCACCACGCACGGACCTTCAGGAGTTGAGGTTGTACATGTAGCTTGCTCTGCTGGCTTCGCACATGGATATTCTGGAGTTTGCGTAACAACTTGAGCGTCTACAGCTTCCACCACACTCGGAGCTCGCTGGGTTGACACCTCTTCATTCCTGGTAGTTTATTCAGCCGGTGCCACCTCGCTGCTGAGAGTTTCTACTGTTGGGTTCACAACTAGAGCTTGCTTGATTGACGTCATCTCGTTGAGTTCGACTGGTGCTGACTCGTTGCTTGGGGGTAGCAATTCGGAGTGTGCTTGCTCAGTTGGTGTGACCTCGCAGCTAGGAGCTTCTACAGCTCCCATCACCTTCAAATACTCCACAGTTGACATCTCTCTTGGAGCTTTCGCAAGTGATATTTGCTGAAGTAGCGTTGCCTCGTTGTTTGGCGTTTCCGCAGTTGGTGGCACATCACTTGGCGGTTCCACAGTTGGCGTCCCGACTGATGCCTTCACAGTGAGTGCACCATCTGCAAGAGCTGATGCACATGGAGCTTCCGTAGTAATGACAACTGAAACTTGGTCAGTTGGCAGCATCTCGTTCCTTGGAGTTTGATCGGCATCTCCAAACATAAACGCATTGTTTGGAGGCAGCTCGCCGACCTTTTGCTCAACTTGAATCACCTCGCTGCTTGAAGCTTGATACGTTGAAGCTATTGTCTTCGGCATTTGCCCAAGCAGTGTCCACTTGTTGCTGAGCGCGTTCGCAATTTGTGCCAAACTTGTAGGAATTTGCTTCATTGGCCAGATCCCATCCCTTGAAGTTAGTTCGACAATGTTGTACTTGCCGTTTGGAGTTAACACCGCCGAGCCCTTCTGCTCACCAGGTACCATCTCGCTGCTTCGGGCTTCCACACTTGGCATCACATCGTCACTTGGGGCTTCGGCAGTTGAAAATGCCCGTGGAATTTGATCTGCTAGCACTGCTTTGGTGCTTGGAGCTTCCGCACTTGGTATAACATACAACGTTTCCGTAATATGCGTCACACTTGAAACTTCCGTAGATAGAGTTGGCACCGCGGTGTTGTTTGGAGGTTGTCGAACTTCGACAAACTCAACATCACTGCTTGATGTTGACTCAGAGAGTTCTTGCTCAGTCGGCGGCGACTCGCAGCTCGGGGCTTCCGTGGTTGACGTCCCATTCTCACCTGAACGTTCCACACATAGCGCTAAGCTGATGCTTGACGCTTGCTCTGCTAGCATCAGCTCATTGATCGGGGCTTGCTCAAGCGGAGCCAAAATATTCGCAGGGGCTTGTCCAACTGATGCCTCGATAAATCCTGACGTTTCCGCAGCAGGCATCGCACTTGAATCTTGCTCTGGCGGCATGACGTCGTCGCTTGGAGCTGCTGCAGTTGGCATCACACGAAAAGCGTCTATGACTGGCGCCATCTTGCTTGAACTTTGTTCGATACATCCAACTTCGTTGCTTAGCCCCTGGTCGAAAGGTGCTTTACTTTCTTGGTGTGGATCACCTGGCAACGCAATTGGAGCTCGATCAACTGTCGTCGTCTCAATGCTCGAAGCTTCCGCCGTCGGAGTGGCAACCGCAACTTGCAAGATTCGCGCTTCATCGATGCTGTCAGTGAGCTCAACAGGATTGGACTCCTTGATCGGAATCAACTGGTACGGCTCGTCCTCAATCAGCATCATCTCGTAGCTTGGAGTATCTGCAGTTGGAACTACAGCATTGTTCAAGACTTGCTCAGCAGGTGTCACCTCATAACAAGGGCCTTCCACTTTTCGAGTCTCGTTCAAATGTTCTGCAGTCGGTATCGTGCTTTGAACCTCCGCAATCTCCGTCACACTTGGAGCTTCCATACTTGGCGCCACAATCAAGGCTCGCTGAGCTGGCATCACCTCGGTGCGTGAAGTTTGCTCAACAGATTCCAACTCGATCCGTGGCGTTAACTCATAGAGCTCTTGCTCAAACGGTGTCATCTCGCAATGTGGAATTTCTGCAGGTGGTGTCAGCGTGGTGACTAGAGACCCCACAGCAGTTGGCAACGCGACTGAAGCTTCCTCAGTTGAAATTACGCTTTGATCTTCAGCAATTCCTATCACACTGGAATCTTGATCTGTTGGTATCAACTCGTTTCCTGGTGTTTCTTCGACAGATCCGGAATCGCTGCTAGAAGTTGACTTTGAGTGCGCTTGTTCGGCGGTCACCACCTCGACTCCTGGGGCTTCCACACTTTGTTCCATCTCAGTATCTGGGATGTCCACAAATGGCGCCATCTCGTTGCTGGAAGCTCCACCAGTTGAGATTCCCCTTGCCATTTGCTCAACTTGCATCGCTTGGGCATCAGCATTTGGCATCACATGTGAAGCTTCCGTTGGAGGGATTACAAGTAGATGTAGATCTTGACCAGTTGGCATCACTTCGCTTCGAGTATGTTCGCGAGGTCCAACACCATTCCTTGAAGTCAACGCTTCGGGTTCTTGGTCGTCCGATGTCATAGCATCGCGTGAAGCTTCCGCAGCTGGCGTCACTTCGTGGTTGGGCACTTCATCAGATGCCGCCACTCTTAAAAGTTCCACACTTGGTCTCGCACTTGGAGCTTCCGCATTTGACATCTCGGCTGGGGCTTCCAGACTCGGCATCGAACTTGACGCGTTAGCGATTTCCATCACGCTTGGAGGGTCTGAAGTAGCCGTCACAGGCAAGACTTGCTCAACTGGCATCACCTCTTTGCTTGGAACGTCCTCAAGAGATTCGAACTCGAAGCTTGCCGCAGTAGACTCGGAGGGCTCTTGCTCAATTGGTGTCACCTCGCAGCTTAGAGCTTCGACGGGTGGCATCACCATCAAGCTTGGAGGCTCCGCAATTGGCATCGCGCTTTGGACTTCCTCCATCTCTGTCGCACGTGGAGCTTCTGCGTCTAGAGTCGCACCTAGATCGTGCTCAGCTGGGGCCATCTCGTTCCTTGGAGTTCGTTCGATAAATTCAACAGCAGCAGCATTGCTTGGTGTTGGCTCTTGCTCCATTGGTGTCATCTCTTGGATTTGAATTTCTGCAAGTGGCGTCGCCGTGATGCTTGGAGCTTTCTCTGCTGGCATCAACCCGTCCGCAGGATCGTGCTCAAGTGATGTCTCGTCAATTCTTGGAGCGTCCGTAGATGGCATCGCGCTTACACCTTGCTCAACTGATGCCACGTCATCAGTTGTTCGCGTCGCACCTACAACTTCCATTGTTGGGATCTCCGCACTTCTTAAATATTGCACATCTGGCTCCGCCTCATCGCTTGGAGCTGCTGAAGTTTGCATCGCAGCAATAGCATCCATTGTTGAGCTCACCTCGCTGACATGAGCGTGATCTGCTGGTCTCGCTTCACCATTGGTTGGAGCTGACTCAGCAGACATCACAATGTCACTTAGAATTTCTGCCGCAGGCATCACTATGTTGCTTGGAATTTGCTCGACACACTCAACCTCGTTGCTTGACGCCTGGCTGATAGTCTTCGTCTCGTCAGATACTATGTGTTCAGACAGACGCGTCACTGCAACGATTGGCGCTTGCCCAGCTGCTGCCATTTCGACACCTGAAGAAGCTCCCTCAACTGGATCCGCACCATTTACTTGGGGCTGCGCACTTGAAACTTGCTCAACAGGCGTCACCTCGTTGCTTGGAGGTTCTTCGACAGATCCAACACCGTTCATTGGTGTTATCTCCGACAGCTTCATCTCGTTGGTTTGAGCATGAGTTTGGTCAGCCGGCAGCGATTCGTTGTTCGAAGTTTGGGGGTCAGCAGCGGTTTTAACCTCATCGCGTTGAGCTTGCTCGGCTCGCGTTGCAGTGAGGTCTTGAGCGTCCTTTATACTTTTATTTTCCTGCTCCGGCAGTGAAAAACCATTTGATCGAACACTGTCACTTTTTCCCGCTGTTTTAGCTTTCCGTGTTTTCTTCTTCGGAGCCTTCGCCTTCTGTAACACAAGAGAGACAAAATCGATTGAGCCCAGAGTAGTCCATGTGACTCCTGGTAAGCAAAGCCAAAAAGAACGCTGAGAGTCTTACCTTTTGCGCTTGCGCATGTGCTTGGGCTTGCTCTTCTTCGTACCTGGCATTCACATAACGCGTACGCTTGCCCAGCACTTGGACGCTTTGGAACTCCATCTTCTTCTTCTTCTCTTGATACTTCTTCCACAGCTTCGCCGCTTGGTAGCGCATGAAGTCACGCTTGCAGAAAATCATGATGGTGTTATTCGGCTGACTCAGCGCCTCACTGGAAGCTGCTTGGACCTGATCTGGTGCGCCTCCCGCGCTCTCCACGATTTTTGATTTCACCACTCCAGTCTCAGTAGCCAGCGCAACTGGTTCTTTGGACTGGTTTATTCGCGCTGCGCTAAGTTTTGGTGCGATCGGTACCGGAGTTCGGAAAGTGGACGACACACCTCCAACTGTTAGGCCTAAAACATTGATCTCGTCAGGTTTTGGCACCTGAGCTTGTACGAGCTCGCACTCCGTCCACGTTCCTGGAAGAGGTCTGCTACCGTTTGCCACTTCTTTCTCGATAGGGTTGTTGGCGACAATGGGGGATGTATTCGCAGGATTCGACACACTCTTGCTAGGAAGAATACTCACAGAGGAAGCTGATCCGCTCTTGACTTCAGGAACGAATGCATGGTTCGAGTAGCTGAAGTCGATCTCTGCCATCAGGGCGTCCGTAACTTGCTTGGAGACAACTCGGATTTTTCTTCCTCCTGCACACTGCGGGGCTTTGCTTTTCGAACTCGGCGCATTCGACTCTATCTGGGTATTTGTTCCTTCAACTGGGGCGACGTGAACACCGTTGGAAGCCGCCACCTCATTCTTGCGTTTCCGACTGCGCTTCTCTGTCGATGCACTCTGGTCATTGCGACACTGTGCCTTCGGTTGCTTGGCTTTGGGTTGCTTGGCTTTGGGTTGTTTGAGGGGTACAGAGGCTTTTTCTCTCGTCTTCTCCTCCCATAATCGTTGCAAAGCACCTCCAGGTTGGAAAAAGCTTTGAGAACCAAGAAGTGGAAGATTGCCGAGATTGCTCGTAAGAGGGACGAGACCTTGATCAGGACGCTCGGTCGCAGTGCCACGATCGCTCGTGTCCTCCACTGGATTCATCAAATTTCTCAACGCGTTGGGCGTCGGCATCGCTGCAGCAAAGTTGTCATTCACCAGCTCGAGGCCTGGAATCCGCGCAAACGATGGCACTGAGAAAGTAGGAGCGACTATCGTACCAGTCTTTGGTTTCTGGGCAGCTGACACTGTAATCGGCTCCTGCGGTTTGCTTTCCTGCGTCGCGACGTCTTGCTTCTTCCTTCGCTTCGCTGGCACTTTTTTCTCAACCGCTGCATTCACTGAAGGCACTGGCACCGTTGGTGGTTTCATTTCATGAAGATTTGTTGTTGACAAAGTCATTCTGTACGCAGGTGCTGGCTGCGGACGTGAGACCCCCTTTTTCTTCGGCTCTGGCGCTGGAACAACCCACTCATCAGCAACGCTGTCGCTGTGTATCAGCGCCGACATCGGCAACTGAACCCTACGCTCGTGCACAGCGGCGTCCTTCACTCTTTTTCGCTTCACAAGAGCCTTCTTCTTCATCTCTTTACTCAGCACGTTTGTCGATAGATGTTGCGTATGGGGAGGTACCCCCACAGCATCTCGAAATCCAGTCGCCTCCATGTGACCGTTAGACAACTGGTAGCCAGTGGTAGACTGGGCCAAGCTCTCCTGTGGCTGCTGCAGAACTGGGCTTTGGTGTGGAACACTCTGGTTAGCATCACCAGTCGCGATTTTCGAGTCGTAGCCACCAGGCTGCGATCTGCCCACGAGCACGTCCAGGAAGTCGTCGCCAACCGATGTATCCGCTGCGACGCTCAGCTCGTAGTTCTGCTGTTCGACGGTCATGTTCAAGAGCTGAGTGAGTCGACTCGGTCTGAACTCTGCACTCGCCTTTTTCAGATTCTCAACCACTCCGGTCGAATGCACTTGACCCCAGGGATTTGACCCATTGGTTCCGAAATTGACCTCGTTTCGCGCTGGTGAGAAGACGGGCGAGTGAAGAGTGTACAGAGTCTCCGCAGCTGCCCTTGCCGCAGAGTGCTGTTGGCTTTGCTGCTGGCGTTGCTGTTGTTGTTGCTTGCTCTGTTTGTTTTGCTGTCGTCGTTGATTTTGCTGCGGCGCTGACAGCAGACTCTGCGATCTGCCGAAGACGTTGGACGACGACGCCTGTTGCGCATTAGCGTTGTTGAAACTTGGATTGATCGCGGATGCTGCCGCTGAAAAATGCTGTTCACGGTTCCACGTCGTCTTGCCGAACTGGTTCTCTACTGGATCACTGTTGCTGTCGTTGCTAGTGCTGTTGTTGCTGTATCCATTGAACGGATCTGGCATTGGCCATTCATCCCAATCAACTCCGCACGGTACGAACGTAACTGAAGGCGCGGACCTCGCAATCACTGGGCTCCGTTGATTGCTCATCATGTTGTGCTGCACGCCACCACCAACCGAGTACTCGCTCCCTGGGTAGCCTCCGTAGCTGTGACCGCTGTAGCCGCCGCCACGACTCTGGGCAAACGGCAGATTGAACAAAGGCGGACCAAGTTGCGGGGGTATCGGCAACTCGATCTGGATCTGGTCTCGATACTGTTCCGGCACAATCGCATCGCCGGGCTGGATCACGGCAGTGCTGCGCTGGGTACCACCGCTGTCACTTCCGCTGCCTGTACTCGCCGAGTCGCGGATCTCGCTCTCCAAGAACTGATACGGCCGCCGGTATTGCTGCTGCTGTTGTTGTACCTGCTGCGGCTGGGTCTGAACCTGCTGCTGCTTGGTCTGCGCCTGCTCGACCTGATGCTGCTCGACCTGATGCTGCTGTACCTGTTGCTGTTGGGTATTTTGTAGATTTCCCAAGTACATGTCCATTCTCATAGAAGCATCCCACGGCTGTTGCTCCTGTTGCTGTTGCTGCTGCTGCTGCTGCTGGACTTGTATCTGATGAACCTGTAGCTGTTGGTTGCGCTGCAAGCTTCCTGCGTACACATCCACACTCGGCGACGCGCTCCACTGTTGCTGCTGCTGTTGAACCTGTTGCCGTTGCTCCTGTTGGATTTGTCCCTGCTGGGCCTGTACCTGTTGGTTCTGCTGCAAGCTCCCTGCATACGTGTCCATTCTCGCCGACATATCCCGTTGTTGTTGCTGCTGCTGGACCTGCACCGGTTCCTGTTGAACGTGCGCCAGTTGAACCTGTTGCTGCTGGTTCCGCAGTTGGTTTCCTGCGTACGCGTCCATTCTCACGGGGGCGTTCCACTGTTGCTGCTGCTGATGCTGTTGTTGCTGTTGGTCGATCTGCTCGAAGTCCGTCTCTGCGAGGGCATTCCATTGCTGTTGAGGTTGCTGATAAAGCTGCTGCTGCTGTTGATTGATCTGCTGCATTTGCATCTGCATCAGCAGTTGCTCCTGAGCTTGCGCGATCGCAGCAGTCGGAGTCATAGCCACCGTCTTCTGGCTAGTCTGCATCGGCGTCTGCTGTCGTAGCTGCTCGTACACCTGCTGCTGGGAAGCGTCGACGTAGAGCTCTTGTCCTTTCCGCTGCGGCATGCGAAACGCTGGAGGCGCTGCTTGACTCGGCTCCTGTCCGGCACCGTTGGCGTTTCCGTTACCGCCAGCGACGCCTACGTAGAGCAGCGCGCCGCTGCTGCCTCCTGTTGAAGCGTCCGGCGCCGTCATGCCCGCGTAGGAGGCCGCGGGCGGCGCTGTAATCCACTGCTGCCCGCGCCATGATGGTGGTGGAGGCGCAGCCATCGACCGACGTTTTGCCCGCGCGAAAAAGAAATAAGCACTCACAGTCAAAACGAAGACACTAAGTGCGCTCTTGAGTGGAGTGTAGAGTGGTCTCCTGTTTAAGTTCGCATTCACGTCAATCAATAAATCTGCGAAGCCCGCGTATTTTAGTGCAAAAGCGGATTTAAAGTGAGGTCAAAACAAGAGCCACCACGAGATTATATTTGTTTCGAGCCATTTCCTGTTGAATAGGTGGAATCCCGCGGCGGATGTATATCTCTTGTGTATTGTGCGTACCGCCACGGGATTCTAGTTTTTTACAGTAATTGAATCAAAATGATTCGAAAGCCGTGGCGGTCATTTGCGAGTGAAATTCACATAATCTTTGCACTGAACGTGTTTTCACAATAAGTGCTCTACATCAAGAGCCTTTGAATATTTCTGCTAAAACCGTCTGTAGATGATTTGTTGAGTTGCGTGAAGCCACTTCTTGTGTTGCAGCTCAGTTGCGCACGATCTGTCAAAAGTTGCTCTGGCGTTGCGCTTGAAACCGCTTTTGCTTTTGAGGAGAAGAACAGAGACACACACAGAAGCTCAAAAAAGCTCAAAAAGCGAAAAGCAGCAGAGAGAGAGAGAGAATGGTGCTCAACGCCGGGGGGATCGCGACGTTCAACATCCAGCACGGCTACGTGGAGGCGCTCGTGCGCGGTTTCCGCTCGGGCTTCCTGGACGACGTCGACTACCACCATCTTACGCAGTGCGAGAGTCTCGAAGGTGTGCGACGCTTCCGAGAGAGCGTAGCGTAGCTCATGCAGCAGGATCTTTTTTCTGTGAAGAGCTGCTCAGGCTGGTTGATCGATCATTGGAGTTATGGAGCATCTCATACTGACTCGCTTGGTATGTATGTGACCCTCTACTGTTTCTGTATGTGTGCATGTGTGCGTGTCTGCAGACGTGAAGCTCAATCTGCAGGAAACGGACTATGACCAGTTCCTCCAGGACGAGGTGAGTGCGCTTGAAGGATCGATTGATCCCAATGATCTGATCTTTTTGGCACTAATGTACATGCGCTTTAATCACAACGTAGTCTGCGTCAATCTCGCCGTCGCTTATCCAAGCGGGGACCACGAACAAGCTGGTCGCCGAGTTCCAATTCCTGCGTGCGCAAGCTATGGAACCGCTCGGCCAGTTCCTCGATTACATCACGTACGTGCATGCATGCACATTGTGGTGTTGTCTCATATGCAAAGTTGGCATTGCTTGTCGATTCAGTCTACTAACAGCAAGTACTTGTCGCTTTGATCGTCTGTAGATACGAATACATGATCGACAATGTGATCCTTCTACTCAAGGGAACGCTGAACGGGCGTGACGTGAACGAGCTGATCCACCAGGTTCGTAGTCACCACCTGAAAAGTTGGATTGGGGCGGGCTACAAGCATTTTCGTACGTGTGAGATATTGACGGTCTCTTTTTGTGTTCTGCCCTGCAGCTTCACCCGTTGGGCAAGTTTGACGAATCCATCATGCGCAGCATTTGCGCTTTCGAGCCAAACTCGAAGGGCTACTCGGACCTCTACGAAACCGTGCTCATCGATACCCCGATCGGTAAGATCTCTTCCAGACAAACCAGATGGACATGGGCACCAAATGAACAAACTAGCTCATCTCGTTTTTCTATGTTGAAATCAACCATTCAGGCACGTACTTCAGCCAGTTCCTGGAAGAGAGTGCCAGCGGCGACCGCATGGAAGGAACGTCGGACGTCCGCAATGTGCTGGAGGAAGTGCAGATGGAGCTCATCAAGAACAGCATGCTGAAGCTGTGGCTGGAAGACTTCTACAACTTGTGCCAGGTACGTTTCATCGAATGATCGACCTTCGTTTATTGAGTGGTAGATAGATCAGTGCTTACGTGTTGGTACGCTGTTGGTGTTCTATTCTCCCCTTATAGAAAATTGGAGGCGACACTGCGATCGTCATGGGCGAGATCTTGAAGGCGCGAGCGGATCGTGTCGCGATCAACATCACGCTCAACTCGTTTGGCACACCGTTGAACGAGGTACGTGCGTGCTCCTGCCAACAGCCAATTACTAGCCGCTCAATGTGAACTCGTGCCTGCGCTGTGCTGTGACTGACTTGTGCGGATGTAACACCACATTTGTTAGCCTGCGATGCGCATTTCGGACCGCAAGCCGCTGTATCCGTCCATTGGACAGCTGTACCCTGACGCGACCGAGATCTTGGCGGAAGCGGGCGATGAGACTGCGCTCGGAGCAGCTCTCGAGCCGTACCCGGTGTACCGCAAGATCTGGGAAGTGCACCAGTCCGAGGGTGTGGACAACAAGTCGATCGATGACGCTTTCTACGAGCGGGACGTGCAGATGAGCGAGCTGGCGTTCCAGGGCCAGATGCACTTTGGTGAGTGAAGGATTGCGCTGTTGCTAGTTAGTAGTAGATGGCAGTGCGCTGTGTCTAACTGTTCGCTTTACTTTGTGTGTGTGTGTGTGTTCGTGCGTGACACAGGCTGCTTCTTCGCGTATGTCAAGTTGAAAGAGCAGGAAGTGCGAAACCTCGTGTGGATCTGCGAGTGCATTGTGCAGAACCAGCGCGACTCGATCAACAACTTCATTCCGATCTTCAGCGACAGTGCGCCATGGCGAAACATGCAGAAGAAGCGCTAGGCGTGAGGCAATTGGCAACGACCAACCCCATAGCACAACAGAGCACAGACAGCGCAAGCAGTGTCAGCTTTGTGCATCACCATTTGCTGGTTTCACTTTAGCGAACTTTACATATTGAGCTCCTCTAATTCAACACCCCATTTATCTACGTTGCGTGCCACTCACTCAATTTTATACAGGTTTAGATGATTTCAGCATACATTTTCTCACTCAACATTGCAAACCTCTTTATGATCGAGTTTCGGGACTCCAGACTTGCCTGTGGTGCAGCAAAGCAAAGCAACACCGACATTAGTTCGATCGATGATGGGGATCATGGTACGCGCTCTCTGCTTGTGTCCCATGTGCACCGCCGTTTACACATCAGATGCACGCGGACTTCTGCATGTGACTCCTGCTGATGCTGATGGTAATCTCTGTGTGTGTATGTGTGCGGCTGTGCTTCACGTGTCCCTTTCACAGAACCGCATCGTGAGCAAGCAGCTCTGCGGCCGTCGCGCGTTTTCTTCGGCGGTGATCTTTGATCGAGGTAGATCACTTACTACTGTGTCTACGCGCTCTGTTTGTTTCCAATGAGGAGAGCGCGCTAATATTTGTGTGTGTATATGTGTGTGTGTGTGTGTGTGTATGCTCATACACGTGTCTGTGTGTGAACAGCGGTGAAGCGCCAGCAGCGCAACAACATCGCTCTGCGCGTCGGCGCAAGCGAGTTCGAGTACGTCAAGGACGAGGTCGCGCGGCGCTTGATCGACCGCCTCGAAGATATCGACCGCGAGTTCCCGTTCGCGCTCGACTTGGGCTGCGGCAGCGGCCACATTTACAAGCACCTGCGCGAAGACGAAGGGCTTGGCGGCGTGAAGGAGCTGATCCAATGCGACTCTGCCGGTGTGTTCAAGTGGAGCTGATGCTGGGGTGGCACTGCCCCCATGCAGGAGTCGATCAACTCGATGAGAACTAACAAAGCGTGTTTATTCTGTCGTAATACTCACAATCTACAGAGAAGCTCCTGTTCCGCGATTTTGGGCCAGGCGCGAGCGAAGACCAGAGCAGCAGCGCTTGTGAGTGAAAGACCACACATACACTCTCTCTATATATATTAGCTGTTGGCTTGGGGGTTGACATAATTGCTCATTTTGTGGCTGTTGTATACATGGAATTTTGCATTTGTAGTGCAAACGAAGCGCCTGATCGCCGACGAAGAGTTCCTGTCGTTCCCGCCAGAGCACTTTGATCTGATCATGAGCTCTCTGAGTCTGCACTGGGTGAACGACCTGCCGGGCACGTTCAAGCAGGTACGCCACCTTAGCTTTTACACAATACTGCGAATTACCTCAAGTGTGTATTTCCAAACAGCACGAGTTACACGATAGCGCTAACTGGATCGTGTTATCTTGCTCGTCTTTCCGTTATGCGTAGATTCTCGAGTCATTGAAGCCTGATGGAGCCTTTGTCGCTGCGGTGCTTGGCGGCGACTCGCTTCAGGAGCTGCGGTGAGTGTTGAATGGGGCCATTTTGGATCGGACAATGTTTACTCCCAACTCACTCTCTCTCTCTCTCTCTCTCTCTCTCTCTCTACACTGGACGTTGTCGCTGTTTCGTGTTGCAGAAGCGCATTCATCCTCGCGGACCAAGAGCGTCAGGGCGGCATTTCCCCACACATCTCTCCGTTCATGAACGTGCCCGACGCTGGAAACCTGCTCGTGAGCTCTGGTTTCCAGTTGTGCACAGGTGCGAGCGACACAACCCGTTGTGTTACTTGAGCGATTTCTGTGTCCAAGGTGACCAAGAGCTAACTTGTGAGCCTTTTTGATTATTGATTGACTCGCGGTCGCACATGCTCAGTTGACACGGACTTTATCCAAGTGGACTACCCAGACGCATTCGTGCTGATGGAGGACCTCCAGGGCATGGGTGAGAACAACGCGGTGCTCTCGCGCGGCGCGCCGGTGACTCGCGACTCGCTACTCGCCGCGGCATCGATCTACCAGTCGATGTACGCAAACCCCGACGGCTCGGTTCCGGCAACATTCCAGGTCGGTGGACGGACATGCGTGACAAACCATTTCGTTAGCCAAGCTGAGCGATTATTGTAACCAAATGTTGTGTGTCTATTAGGTGATCTACATGATCGGCTGGTCGCCTCACGAATCGCAGCAGCGACCTGCGCGTCGAGGTTCCGCGCAGCGCTCGATGAAGGAAATTGGTTCCCCAGCGATCAGCCACGTCGAGGGGTAAGACAACAGCAGAAGATGCAGCCCGTCCAGGTGCAAACCAGGTATTGCTATTCTGGCGCCCAAGGTTGCAAGACTGACTGTGAAATGAAACAATGGTGCAGACAAGTCTTGCTCGCGTTCAGCATGGTTGTTGGGTTCTGATTGGATGGTTAATGGATTAATTCTAAAATGTTATGCGGCGACAATGTTCAAGAGGCCGTGCGCTCCCTGCTTCTTTGGCGGGATCAGGATTGCCTTGCGCACCTGTTTGCCCTGCAGGTGGCGCTGCACGGCGCTCGAGGCCATCGCGAGCGCCAGCACCTGCTCCTGGTTGCCCTGGATGTCCGGCGACACGAAGATCGTGTCTCGCGCCTTGCCCTGCACCTGGAGCACGATCTTGACCTGCGCGCTCGCGAGCAGCGACGCGTCAAACTGCGGCCACGAGCTCTGGTGCACGTCAACAGCCGCGTCCTCCTCCGAGGTTTCGGCAACGAGTCCCGACACCTTCAAGTGCTCAAACATCTCGGACGCAGTGTGTGGGGCGAGTGGCGCCAGCATCTTCACGAGGCTCTCCAGACTCTCCTTGTACGCAGGCGTGCTGTTGAGCTGCTTCTTCTCGCCCAGCAAGTTCGAAAGCTTCATGAGCTCGGCGATCGCGACGTTGAACGACTGGTGCTGGTCCAGCGCGTCCGTGACGCGCTTGATGGTGCCATGGAGCTCGAGACGCAGCTCGTTTTCCGCTTGAGGCTCCGCTGGCGAGCTGGTCAATGACGAGCTGCTGCTAGCGACCGAGGCGTCGATCAGACCCCAGATGCGACTGATCCAGCGCGATTGGCCCGCGAGGTCTGACTCGTCCCACTCCAGTTCGTGCGCTGGTGGTGCCTTGAACAGCACGACGAGACGCGTCACGTCTGCGCCGTGCTGGCTGCGGATCACTTCCGGGTCCACGCCGTTGTACTTGGACTTGGACATCTTCTCCCAGACCGTGATCACCTCTTGGCCCGTCTTGTCTTCAGTGACTTTGCCGTTAGCGTCCACCGAGTACTCCGATGGCTTAAGGCAGCGCAGCGAGCCTGGCGACTTGTACGTTCGGCCGAGCACCATGCCCTGCGCGAGCAGCTGCGAAAATGGTTCTTCAGCAGGCAGCATTTTCTGGTCGTAGAGGAACTTTGTGATGAAGCGCGAGTACAATAAGTGCAGGATCGCGTGCTCAATCCCGCCAACGTACAGATCGACGCCCGACTGCTTCATCCACTTGGCGGCATGCTCGGTCGAGAAGAGCCCGTCCTTGTTCTGAGCGTCGCAGTAGCGCATGTAGTACCACGAACTGTCCACAAACGTGTCCAGCGTGTCCGTGTCGCGCTCCGCAGCTCCGCCGCACTTTGGACACGTGCAGCTCTTCCACTCCTTCATTCTCGCGAGCGGGGACTCACCGTCGCCGCCCTTCAGGTCGTCCGAGATATCGGCGAGCGGAGGGAGCTCCACTGGCAGATCCTGAAGCGGGACGCCCACTGGACCGCACGACTTGCAGTGGATCACCGGCACGGGCGTCCCCCAGTAGCGCTGGCGCGACACGAGCCAGTCGCGCAGACGGAACTGGGTGAACGGTCCTCCGATGCCCTCATCTTCGAGCTTCTTGTTGATCTCTTTCTGTGCCTGCTCGGACGATTTGCCCGTGAACTCGCCGCTGTCCCGCAAGATGCCGTAGTCGGTCATCACGCCGTCGCTCCCTCCCGGTTGAAGGTTCGCTCGCTGTTTGTCGCCTGCTGCTGGTTCGACAACTTGACGAATCTCCAGGTCGTGGTGACGCGCAAACTCAATGTCGCGGCTGTCGTGGGCAGGAACGCCCATGACAACGCCCGTGCCGTAGTGAGGAAGCACGTACTCGGCCAAGTAGATCGGCATCTAGGTAGGACCAAGAGATCCCCAACACCAGCGTCAGCATAAATCGATTCTTCTGGTACGTGCTAACCTGCCAGAAGTGGATGGAGTCTTCCTCACTCACCTTGTTCTGCGTCAGCGGGTGGGCCGCGTACAGACCAGTAAACACACCGCTGTTGGTGTCTCCTTTCGTGCGATCGTCCTTGGACAGTGCCTTCACCCGTTCAATGTACGCCTGCACTTCGCTGAGACGAGCGGCAGGCACGTGCTGGAGCAAATCGTCCACGACCGCACTCTCAGGGGCGACGGACACGAAGCTGACGCCGAAGATCGTGTCGACGCGCGTCGTGAAGACCGTCAGCGGGATCTCCTGTGCGGACGCATCGAGCGCAACCTGATCCAAGAGAAACACAGCAAATGCAAAAACCACGAGAGCTCGTCAGCCATCTATCTATCTGCGACTCGGTGGCTTCCTGTCAGGAGTAGTCAGTGAATGGCGTCTTTTCTCACCTTGAAGTTCACTTTGGAGCCAATCGATCGACCGATCCACGACGCCTGCATTCGCTTCACTGGCTCTGGCCACTTGGAAAGCTGCCGTCATCAATTGTATCAAATAAAATGGGATGGATGGAAACAACAAGAACGGTTCAGTCATTGCGTTGCCTTGACAACATAACATGGAGCCAATGACACACTGCAATCAATAGACAAAGACTCACTTTGTCGAGGTCATCGAGCAAACGGTCGCCGTAGTTGGTGATGCGCAAGAACCACTGGTTCAACGAGCGCTGCTCGACAAGCGCGCCGGAGCGCCACGATTTTCCTTCCACGTCGACCTAGTCTCGACAGAGAACAATCATAACAAAAGTCAGACGATAGGCGCCATACAGCTGCGCACAGTCTAACGCACAAGCAACAACGAAACACACCTGCTCGTTTGCGAGCACGGTCTTGTCGACTGGGTCCCAGTTCACGAGCGCCTCTTTCCGGTACGCGAGCCCCTGGTCAAAGAGCTTGAGGAAGAGCGCCTGTGTCCACTTGTAGTAGTCCGCCGAGCACGTCGTAACCTCTCGCTCCCAGTCGATCTCGATGCCGAGGGCCTTGAGCTGCTGCTTCGCCTGCGCGATGTTCGAGACCGTCCAGTCCGCGGGCGAGATGCCGCGCTCGATCGCCGCGTTCTCCGCCGGGAGTCCGAACGCGTCCCACCCCATCGGATGCAGCACCTGCGCCGCAGTACAAATCAAAGCGTATCATCATGCATCGTTAGCACACATAGACAATCAATTGTAAACGATCAAGGCAGGAATGGCAGCTGAGCGAAATGTTGTACGTACGTCGTAGCCCTGCATGCGCTTCAGACGCGCGATGCAGTCGCTGATTGTGTACACGCGCACGTGTCCGATGTGCAGTTGACCTGCCGCAATGGAGAACGCACAGTTCAGAGAATCAGTACAGATCTTTCAGCGCAGTTACAGCGAGCAGCTCTTTGTGCACAGCTAGTCGGCCCCAAAGTTACCTGACGGATATGGGAACATGGCGAGGCAGTAGAACGTGTCCTTGCCGCTCGCTGCAGCTGGGAGCGTCGCGCTGGCCGTGCTCGTCGCGCGCTGCGCCCATCGCTTCTGCCACTTGGCCTCGATAGGCTCCCACGCGTGCACCGCCGCCCCTGTGCTCGTGCTGAGCGCC
Source organism: Globisporangium viniferum (assembly GCA_023333705.1). NCBI lineage: Eukaryota > Oomycota > Peronosporomycetes > Pythiales > Pythiaceae > Globisporangium > Globisporangium viniferum. The sequence continues at coordinate 1,084 of JAASFI010000464.1, read as the reverse complement.
GCGAGCCCTCGACGCGGCCGCAGCAGCGCGCTCGTGAGCCGACTGCGCAGCATCATTCGCTTGTTGGTGAAGATTGGATGACGGAGGAAAATGAGAGGAGGACATGCGCTGATCCTGGTGCTTTTGTGCTTTTCACGTGGACTGTACCACTTCTGTACCACTTTTGATCTGAGACTTGTGTAAATCGAGTAAAACCTTTCCAACAGAATGTCAGTGATTGTTCTTCTATTTGATAGTATTCGACATAAATTGACCTCGTGTGCTTCTGTTAAAGCAGCAACGTTTCTTCGAGGAGCTCATTCATCGAGTTGATTTTAAAGAACCTCGAGTGAAGAAATTTGGCAAGTCTTTGCGGTTGAAGAGACCTGCAGAACCATTTCTAGGGTGAAATAGAGAAGTCGTCCTACAGCCCGGATATTAAGAAATTGAGAGTGTTAAAATGCGCGAGGGTTGAGCGTTCATTGGGTCAAAACCTCTGCATTGCGTGGAAAGTTTATTGATCTGGACATTATTGAGCAGCTTATAGAGTCGAATCCATTCTTGTGTGAACCCTAATATGTAATGGGCTGAAACCAACCATTACATGAAGGTGGATCTGTCCTCAGATCTAGTGTGGCACACACCACCTTCAGCGTGCATTGTGGAGACAAACAACAAAGGGATTACGGTAATACAGTCCCCACATGCACATGTGACGTCATGCGATGACGTCACAAAGGTTCTCTGTACTAATCAGTACGGAATGTTCTTCACGTGTACTAATCAGTGCAGAGTGATTGGCATTCATGTACTAATCGAGTACAGGATGACGGTTCCTGCTTGGGGAACTAGACTGGTGACGCGGCCGACGTGTTTCTGCCGTCTGAAGTGAGTGGCGCGAGCCAATCACTTCGCAGGGAATTTCCCACAGGACTTCAAGTTCAAGGTCCTATGGGTTGAACCTCAAACGTACCCAATGTTATATCAGTTCAGTAGGTTTCTTTCTGCATGAGTAGGTTTTATTCATAAAACCTCTAGGAGCCCTTGAGGCTAAATAGGAGTAGCGACAGGAACCATAACAGCATTTCAATTCAGTTGCAATTTT